>NW_019104489.1:3095420-3152291 GCF_001995035.1 Momordica charantia
AAATTGTTATTTCTGTTTTAAAATAATTGAAATGAATAATGTTGAATTAAACATGATATTAAAATCTCAAATTTTTTTAAATGAATAAAATAGTTTTAGAAACCAATATGTTACTTTTAAAATTAACTAAGATTTTAAAAATAACTTCTAAAATAAAAACATAAAATCATTCTCTAATGAAGTCTTAAAGCGTAAGAACAGATATAGGTTTGATCTCACGACCAATTAATTTTAGCTTTTAGGATCCGATACCATATTAACATTCATGGATTCCATCTCAAAACTAATTGACAATGAGAGAAGTAATCCAAGTATATTTTAAACGTTTGTTTGGTCCTTTATCTTTTTAACGTGGGATCTTTAACAAATTAAATGACAAAAAATGGTAGGTTGATAAGTAGAAGAAATACACCTTTTAGACTTTTCAATTCTTTGGACTTTGTAAGGAAGAAAAGTTCAACAAGTAATTTGAATTCATTGCAACCTTAACTTAGCTCGATTGATGATTAAGATATGTATCTCCGAAAGACCGTACCCACCGTCATATGTTGTACTCAAAAGTAATAATAATATTAATAATAATATGAATTGAAAATAACCAAACCCCTAATCATATTCTTGCTCAAGGTACTTTTATCAGTAATTATTAAGCAGTTGATTTGATTCTATTTCTAGATTCCATTTCTTAACACGCCATTTAATTAAACTTTTTTTTTTATGTCTTACCAAATTGCAACCCATTTATATACCATCTTTCAAATTACCTCTACTTAATTTACACTCATGCCATTCAATGTTTCCAATAGTGCATACAAAAGCAATTTTGCAAGTTTTTTAAATAAAGTAATCAAGTCTTCTTTGGAATTACAATTATTTACATTGCATTGAAATAAAAACTAAAAGTTAAATGTTAGATCAGACAATCGAATTAAAATATAAAAAACACAAGATATTGGCTAAAGGATAAAAACATATCAAAAGGATAAAGACTCCAATTCTTGTGAGAAAAAAAAAATGGGAGAATAAGTAAGAAAAAGTTCTTTCTACAGTGGTAGGAAATAAAGAGTTACAAAAAATTTTAAATTCCTTCTTGATTATAATTAAAAATAAGTTATAATTTTTAAAATAAATTCATGAAAACACAGAGACAAAAATATATCTATTCTAACTTTTTATATTCTAACCTTTGATATGATCAATTTGAAAAGGGGAACTTGTCAAGTCGAAGATAAAGTATTTTGAAAGAAAATGAAAAGAAAAAATAAAGGAAGTGGCGTGGGAGTGAGAAACGAGGGATGAGAGAGAAAAATTATGTCTGAATAACAAATTTACCCCTACATAAAAATGAAAATATTTAAGTTAAAGGGATAAGATAGAGAGAAAAAACTAAATAACGTGTGTTAAGGGTTTAATAAGTTGACGGATGTAACATGATGATGAGTTGGCTTGAAAAGTGACATTATATCAATTACTTGGTATAGATGGCACTATATGTTTTTAGAAAATGTTAAAGAAATACATCGTAGCTCAACTAGTTAAAGTATTTAAAAAAAAAAAAAAAAAGAACAACTAGTTAAGGTATTTATCTCCAATCTAAACATTGTAGAGAGTTCTCATGTCCATATCTATGGGCATAAAAAAAAATCAACTAATTAAATATTAAATAATGAACACTACTTATAATGATTAGCATATTATTCAATCACATTATTCATTTCTTTTTTTTAATTCATTATTCATTTCTATTTAGTAGAGCTTGGTTTATCATGAAGTGTAACATGATGAGGTAGGTGAGACATATTCATGGTCAAAATAATCTCTTTGTTTCCTTTTTCTTTTTTTTACAACACGTCAATTGAAACTTGTCAAAAGTTCTTTTCTTTTCATGCTTACTTTATTCCATCTCATTTATTATAACTAAATAATGTAGTAATTAAAGAATCATATTCAATAAGTTTTAAAAATCATTTAAGTGTTAAATAAAATTGTTGTCGTATCTTTTTTATTTTTGGATACAATAACAGATAAGAGTAGAGATTTGAACAATGGTCTTTTGGTTCTCATGATCTTTTAGTTGGAGATAGGTATGAGTTAAGTTCACGTTAGTAATATTATCGTATCTTAGTTTGTTAAAAAGTATATAAGTTATCAGTTTAATAGATATTTCATTTATTAAAATTAAATATATATATATCTAATATATGATTTAATATTGAATATGAATGGATGAGTTTATAAAAATAAAAAATAAAAACAGACAAATTAAAGCACACTAAAAAGACTTCAAGGACTTAGATGACTTTTCCTCAAAAAAGAAAAAAAAAGATTTAGATGACTTGACTTGGAAAATAATATCAATTTTTTTTAATTTGAATATTCAAGAGGACTTGACTTTGGAAAGTGATATGAAAGTTGTGATTCAATATTCAATATAAAACAGTTGAGTAACGTGTGTTAAGGTTTGAACCCAACTATAAGTTACTTTTTGTATAATTCAATCATATAAATTTTATTTTGTTTAAATATTAAATTCATATTTATATGAGGTTGCTGAGTTAGAAAAAATAAGAAAAAGTTTTAATATAGCTAATTTAAACCTAACACAATTGGTTAAAATAATAATATTTTCTTTAAACATTGAAACTTTAAATTCACACCTTGTATTTGAATTATCATGAAAAAAGAATTTTCCAATTCAATCTCATGTAACAAAAATGTAGCCGAGTTGCATCTAGTCATGTTTTCATATTTGTAGAACATGACTTCCGTTAAAAAAAAATGATGTAATAATGCGAACATATTCAAATTATTGCCTTTAACGATATATTAAAAAAATGAAATTACCAATCCAAAACAAAAATTGTATTTTGAAAATGTCGCGTTCGTTGTACTAAAATAAATTTTAAAAAACTGTTGCCATTTAAGACAAAGGACTAGAGCGCATAAAAAGGGGCAAAATATTAATAAATAAAAAGCGCGATCAATGGAAGGTTTGGGCCTCGGCCCATGGATCCAAGGCCGCGGTACCTCTTATCACGGCCCATAAATAAACAAATAATATGTATACAAAACTAAATCAGGCTCTCTCTTGCAAAATTTGAATCTTAATATCTAGAAAATAGTCTTATTGGTATTCTTTATTACTAATTAATTACTGTTGAGCTAGACTTGTTTTGACAACAATCTTATTATTTAATATCATACAAGTCTGTACTCAAATTATATTAATAATTAATTAAATCACCAACCATCAATACTAAAACAATGTTACTACTTTTAAAAAAAATGACTGAATAATGTTTCTTCACAAATTTTAAGAGCTGCAATATAATATTAAATTCTGTTCATCAAAATACAACTTTTTCTTCCTTCGTTGAGATAAATACTAAAACAGAACTAGTACAGAGAGTTGACAGATTAAAATAAAATTTATATCATCTTTAAATTATCAATATATTATCCGTATACTTTTAATAGACAACAGTACGGCTATTCTACTTTTTAAAATAGAAATTGTTTATGTCGATCTTTGGACAGGTATCACATAAGTGTGACGAGTGTGGCAGGTATGTCTCCACCCAACTCTTTTTTTTTTTTTTTAAGAAAACTCTAAGTTATCTACACACATAAACCTAGAACAATGCACTTCAATTCTAAAGTTAGAACTCAAGTTGGGAGCAAGTAGGGTAGAATGGTAATAATCACGAGGTGATATTCTGCTTAAGAGTTGGTGTCGAATTCTCAGATCGACCTACCTTGATTAGAGTTTTCTCCTCCCTTTATATGTGGCAAGGAAAAGCGTCCAGAGAGGAGAAGCAGACACAGAGGGTGGAATGCCTCGCAAAAAGAGTCCAGGGAGACCATTGAAATTCTTTGTCCCCATGTGTACGATAAAGAGAGAGTGTAGCAGCGGCCTGGACAGTCCTCTGAAGCAGAACATTAATCGGTCATATAGTATGCCAGCGCTAGTTGCACTCGGAAACACAACTTGGTGCACTCGAAAATAGGTATGATGTGCTCGACGTTGACCAATTTGTGTTGACCTACTCTACGTGGTCCCACTAGAGCTTTGACATATATGGACTTGGTATTACCATATAATAAAAATATATTAACTACATTAATAAGTTAATGAAAATAGAAAACCATTAGGAATGGAGAATTCCAATTTATCAACTTTTCAAAATCTGTCCTCTTTTTTTCTTCTAATGTTCAACCAGAGCGTTAGAGGGAACGGGTTCTATTGCAAAGGACAGAAGCTTCATCTTCTCAAACTCCCATCCGTTGGCTTCCTCCTCCGGGGTCGGTGTTGAAGGTAAACTCAAATGCAGCTTGTCGTCCGTCATCGACGAGAATAGGCCTGTCCATCAGAGATAGTAGGGGTGATCTGAAAGTAGCAAAATCTGTCCGCGCCAATTTACCCCTCTTCTGGCAGAAATTAAAGGTATTTTAGAGGCTGTGAAGCTTGCTAGATCGAGGAATTATCTTCATCTCATTGTTGAATCGGATTCGCTAGAGGCCATCCCATTGATTCGGGGAGATTCACAGTCAAGGGGATGATTTCATCTAGATTTCAGAAATTCAAACCAAAGCCCTAGATTTCAAGTCAATTTCTTTCTCTCATGTATCCCGTAAGTGTAATTCGTGTGCCCATTTTTTAGCTAAATGAGGAATCTCAACAGAAGCTTCGCAGACATGGATATCCCATTATCCTTCTTGGTTGTTGAAAATTGTACACGGGGAATCCCTTCATCCTTAGCCGTTGTGGCTTAATTTAATGCAATCTTTTCTTTCAAAAAAAAAAAAAATACAGACATTTCCATTTTGTCAATTCTAAATTTTTTTCATCTTTTTTTTTTCCCTTTCGAAACTATCCAAATAATAGTTAAAAACCTTAAATAAAAGCAAAAGGCACCCCGTATACTAGTAGGGTCAAAATTACATTTTGTTTTTAACTTATTTTGGAAATACTTTTATAGAAAAATTTAAATTCAAAAATTGAAAAAAAAAATGTCTTTGATAAATGTAAACGGGCAAAGTGAAAATTAGGGATACACACGTCATTTCCAATCCTTCAAAATATTTTCTCTTCATTCGTGACCCATTTCTTAATTCGGAGAATTGGGATTGAAATTATAAAATTTTTTGAAGTATTCTTTTTGAGAAATTAATCAAATAGTAATAAATATATTGAAAATTACTTTTTTCTATTACAATTAGCATTCATTATTTTTTGGTTTAAATAATTCACTTCTAAAAATATTTAATGTTTTCATTAATAATCTAATTTAAAAAATTATAAATACATATATTAAGAATAAAAAAGAATATAGAATTGGAGTGGAATGACGAGCTTATCCTTACATCTTCATTATTTAAATTACTACTTAATATTAAAATATTATATTATTAGTAAAATAATATCTTGTAATTAAGGACATAACAGTAAATGTTATTTTATTTTTTTTCATTTCTCGTAAACATCCTAACAATAAATTTTAATTTCAATGGTTTAGAAATAATTTGGTTCCAAACACAATTAGAAATTTAAAATCATTTTCATTTTTTAAAATTCTATAATTTGAATCGTTTTTTACCAATTCAAAACGTCTAACCAGGCATTAATGAGTGGGCAAATTTTTAGGGAAAAAAATAGATTAAGAGAGAATTTGTAATTTCTTGTTCAAATTTCTGTCAAGTTAGGAAATGGGCTGTCAGAGAACAATTTCTTCCGCCTTGATGGGCTTTTATGGCCCCAAAGGTTAGTGGACTTCTTGCAATGTTTTCAACCTAAATTTTTTGCCAATAACACTGAAATATATAAAATATAAATTAGAATAAGATTAAATATATTTTTTAGTCTGGGATGTTTGTGTTTATTTCACCTATTTCTTTTTTATTTAAAAGGTTTCAATTTATTTTCTTAGTTTCTAACAATTTTTTTAATTATATCCCATATCAATAGTAAATATTAAAATTTGTTAAATGTTAAACAGTCAGATATTTAGATTAGAAATTAGGCCATTAAAAAATAAAAACTTCTAACTCTTCCCCCAAATTTCTAAAAGTTGGCATAAATTTTGATTTTGCCTCTTAGGTTGATTCATCATCTAAAGTGTTGTCCACTCAAGTAAATTTATCATCAACCAATTTTAATATAGGAAATTGCAGTGGGTAGTAATAATTTTTTATGTATTTCAAAATATATCACCTGTTTTTAAAATTTTTAAATATATCAAAATTATTTATTTATATGAGTAGTATATCAGCTACTCATATTAGTAGTATATCAGACACTCATAATATATTAGATGTATATCATCTACATATTGTACAGACACTCATATCAGTAGTATATCAAATGTATATCACATACATATTGCATGTATACCAGACACTCAAATCAGTAATATATGAAATGTATATAGTATATCACATACATATATTAGTCGTCAGATATATTACATATATTCTATAGGTGTATATCATTTGGGTAAAGTTGTCATTTTAGAATTGGACCTCCGTTTTCTTTTAAAAAAAATGTTTTTGTCATATTTGCAACCATCCCTTTTAATATTAAAACGTACATAGTCAAATTTTTTTTAGTACAAGTGAAAGTGAAGAATATATATGTCAATTATCGTTGAACTATGCTCTTAAAATATCATATCGTGATGGGTTCTCTTCTTCCTACCTTCATTGCTTTTCAAGGCATCCAAACACACCCCACCATGAAACCCACCACTTTTTGACTTAAAAGACAGTTCTTTGGGACTTTGAAAGAACAAAAATCCCCCTGGGTGGGCGATCTTCAATCCTCAACCATCTGATTAAGACGGTGGATGGAGAAGATGATCACCGATGTTCCTTTCGTGAGTCATGGGAAACTTGAAAGTCAATTGGGTTTCCACTTTCTTCAATGGGAAATCAGAATTTTGCGCCTCCCAATCCTTATTTTCCTCTTGTTTTCTATTGCCAAAGTAAATGCAAATAAATGGAGCATTGTATTTTAGGACGTGTTTGGAGGTGACAATAAAATGAGTGATTTTGGAAAAAAAAAGATTTAAAAATAATTGATTTTCCAAAATCGTCGTGAGATGATGATACCTCAAAAATCAATTTTAAGTTATTTTGAATATGTTTGGGAGTGATGTAGAATTAGTGATTTTGAAAAAAAGACATTTAAATATAATTGACTTTCTAACATCATTATCCAAGTAATGACTTAAAAATCAATTTTGAGTGATTTTAAGCTTTACTAAAATCAATTTTTTAATTTGTCAAACATCATTAATGAGAAGGGTAGTGTCAAAATCACTCTCAAACATACTATTTATGTTTTCCTAAAATCATTTTTTTAATTTGTCAAACATGATCAATGGAAATGAATGAAAGTGCAAAATCACTCCCAAACACAGATGTGAATCATTCAATCATTTAATTTATTTTATTTGGAGAGAGTCTCTTATCGCAGTACTAGAAATTTTCACAACGCACCATTGTATCGCTATTGAAATTGGAATGTTACAAATTATAAAGATTCATGGAATTACATCTTAAAACGAATTGTCAAGGAGAAACACAGCTCATATATCATATAAATTTTTATTAGGTCTTTTACCTTTTCAAGGTAGGACGATCCTCAACATTATGTCAAAGTTAACGACAACAACAAGAACTATTTAAAACCAATCAACATAATTTGAACTTTCTAAGATTTGGAGACCAATTAAGATAAAATAGCTTAAATTAGAGAGACTAAACTTAATAAAATACCTAAGTTGACAAGAGTGATTAGACCCTACATGAGAACACATGAAAGACAAAAAGAGAAGCTAAAAGAATAGCAATAGTAGAGAAGGGAAGTTAAAGAGAGAAGCAAAGGCGAGGCAACAGCTGGAATTGAAAAGAAAGAAGTAACAAGTTTCCATTGAAGGAAACATAAATAATGTAAAATGGTTGACAAATTTCAAAGCCAAACAAAGAAAGAGAGTGAAGAAGCAAAGTAAAAGAAAAGGTTGAAAAAGGGAGCCATAGCCATATCAATATCAATATCAATATCAATATGGCTTTTCAATTTGTCAAACCTCAAAACCCCTTCATTATTATTTCTTCACGCAACCACAAACAAAAAGGAAAACGTATTACAACTTACAATTATAGAAAATATTCTTCTTGCTTTTAAGCAAGACACCTTTTTTTTATTATTATTATTGTTAGAATACTATTTTGGTGGTTTTAGTTTTAGTTTTATTTGGGTTGGGTACTTCTACTTTATAAATATTCATTTGGATCTACCTAGTTTTAATTTTTGTCATTTTTGTCTTTACTTGCAAAATTTTAACACACAATCTACACAAACTAAAATCTTTTTAGAATGAAGCTATGGCTACATTTCACGTTGTATTGGGCAGTCCACAAGCCCTTCCACTTTAGGATACAGCAACATTAAGGGCATCTCATGTCATATTAAGCAACCTAATGTGCACAGCCACCTCCACACAATATTGAGCGACTATAGCTGGCTGCAGCCAGTCATGTTGCATAGTTTATAGGTGGACAAAGTCACTCCATGACTTTGAACGTAACCGTTCACACTGCCGTCTCCCTATGAATAGAAAGGATTCCCAACCTTTCAAGGTAAGCAATTCTATCGAGACACCACACTAGTGTTATTCTTCTTATCGCTTCCTCTCTGCAGGTCACTATTATCCTAGCTAGCTAGATCCAACCTCTTCTTGATCACTTAGCGATCAATCCATTCGAATTATATGATTCAGTTGACCTCAACTGTCGGTCCGACCCGTTCCCCAAAAATTACTTCAACAATTCAACAAATCTCTCGTGTAGACACTATTTTCGTTTAATTTCCATCAGGTCAACATCATTTAATAATAATATGAAATTTAACAACATTAAAAGAGAATTATTTAAGAAGAACATTCAGAGTATAAATGGGAAGATTGTAGTATAAATTTCTCTTGTGTCAAAAATTTCAATGCAAAGTCCACCCCAAATTAAATCTCCAAATCCACCAACGCGCAATTAATAGAATTTTTCCAATTTCACTTTCCTCATTATCTCCACTCAAAAACTTTAGAATATTTTTGTCCCCTGGCTCCTCTCTTCTTCAGAAAAATAAAATTTACTAAAAACATCATTTTCTATCCCTAAACTCAGTTGGATCAGTTTTACTGTAAACTTTTTAATTTTATCAATTTCAACCTTCAACTTAGTCTTATGTGAGTGTTATAATTTTTACCCATGTTTAATTTCTATTATTTTACGTACTAATTTTGACAAAAAAGAAAATAATGTAATGAACTAACTAATTGAATGAAAATCAAGTTTTACAGAAAATTAAGTTTGACTAATGTTCAAAATCGACCATTAATAACTCTACTAAAACTTACCAACTTCAATTCAACCAACTAAAAAAATTGATCTGGTGTCATTTTAGTAGGAATCCTATCAAGTACATGTTTTCTAATATTTGACACATTTGAGATTATTTTTCCAACAATTTTTCAAGCAAAGATCTATAAGAATAAAAATTGCAATACTTTTATGGTAAGGATCGTAACGCTTAAACAAATCTAAGATGCAATTTGATAAAATTGAAAGTTTAAAGTAAAAAGTGATATACTTTGTTCAAGTTATGCCCCAGGCTCGATATAGACTTTTGTCTTATTTCGGATTCAACAAACTTGAGAAGTATCTATAACTTTGACATGATAGTTAAAAATTATAATTCCAACTATAATATTTATTTTAGTAGAAAAATATTAACATTATTAGGGTTATATTCCTCATCACATCAAAGTTTCCCTTGGGAAAAAAAAATAATGAAAATTTTGAAAGTAAAACTATACCGAAACCTATAAAGCATTTTTTATTCTCACAAATTTTTTAGAATTGTGTTGGATAAATCCTAAACTTTAAAAAGTATTTAATAAACTTTTAAACTTTTTAAGATAGTATCTAATAAATTTTTTAACTTTAATTAATATCTAATATGTTTCTAAATTTCTAGTTCCTGAATTTTTAAAAATATCTAATAATTAGTAAACCAAACTTGTAGGTATTTTGTTGTTGAGAAAGCCAAATTTTTGTAACAATGATTTTCAATTTGCAAAAGTGCAACTTGCAAGCAAAGGGATTGACAACACAGAGAAACAAAACAACCAAATGTCAATAAGAAAACGGTTTAATTTAATTTAATTAGCTCATTGACTTGTGATAGTGGATGGAAACCTCCTCTCCATTTCCCTTTTGCTTTTTTCTTTGTCCATTTGATTCATAAATAATCACAGTGAAGAAAAAAGAAGGAAAAAAAAAGGTTCAAGATCAGCCCCACACCATCAATATGCTCTTTCTGACAAAAAAAATCAAAAAAAGAACCAATTTTTCAACCTATAAATACCCTCATTCGCCTTCCTTCCTCTCCATTCGATCTTCACCATGGCTTCCAACTCCGCCGCCGCCGCCGCCGCCGTGCAGTCCACCACCACCACGACCTTCGTCCAAGCCGACCCATCGACCTTCAGAGCAATAGTGCAGAGGCTGACCGGAGCTCCGACCGACCCACCAAGGCCGCCGTGTCGGCTCCACGAACGGCGGCGGAGCAGCAAGAAGCTGGAGCTGGAGCTGGAGCGGAAGGGCGGCGACACGGCGGCGAGGGGGATGGGAATCGGAATGGCGTCGCCGGTGTCGACGCTGGAGTTCGTGACACGTGGGAGTCCGTGTGAGGATCAAGAACTGGAAGACAGAGCGATTGCGGAAAAAGGGTTCTATTTTCGCCCGAGCCCGAGAGGATCCGACCCGCCTCAACTTTTGCCCTTATTTCCCATTTCTGTAACACCACAACACAACCATTCTTCTCCTTTTTCTTCTTAATTCAATGTTAATACTCAACAAAATGATCATACAAGAGCTTTCAGAGTAGAGAAGTTTTGGGTTATTTTAGATAGTGATATGAAAATAGAAATCTCAAAACAAGTGATTCGGAGTTGTGTTCACTTGTTTTTCGACCGCATATTTGTAAGTTGAATTTTAGTTGGAAGCAAACTCAAGATGTTTTTGTAATATATTGACAAAATACTTAGCAGCTTGAGGACCAAATCTTGCCTATTTAAATTTACGTTTTTACATTTTTTCCATTTAATAGTGGTGAGGACAAAAATTATTATTATCTTTTATGAGGATAAAATTAGTCAAATATTTTCCATATATTGGTAAGTTATCGATTACCAACTAAATATTTAATTTAATGTAAAATAATATTAATTAATTTATTAACATAACGATTATAAATTTTGTTAAAATTAGTATTTTACAATATTATATAATTTATAATATATTATATTTTACATGTTTTTAAAACGGGGTGAAATGAGTTTATATCATGAAATATGTATTTACGAAAGTGATCATTTTAAATATAACCGTAAATTTTTAAGTTTTGGATTCAAAATCTAACAATACATAAATAAAAATAAAAATTGTTTTCAAAATTTTTACTATTTTGAATTACAAAATTCGAAAACAACTATGTCAAACAAATATTATTAAATTGATTTGATTAAATGAATCTAGAAACAAAAACAGAATCTGAATTCTCCCAAACCATTCCTTTCTAACTTGTTAAGTTTGCCTTTTATTAATTCAAGAAAATTCAATGATAATGAACAAAGACAGGGAGGGAAAAAGCACTTTTACAAAGATTATTAGAGCACAGCACATCATAAGCAGAATCAAAACCCAAGAGAGAGAAAAAAACTTGCTTTTTATGTTCGTTTCTCCAGATTCCCAGTAAATTATTCCCACCCAAAATTGCATCCTTATTCCCACATTTCAACTCAGATTCAGCAACTCTGATCTCAGTGACTTTCAAGTTTCTTTGTTTCTGCCTAATAATCTCAACGAACTGAAGCACAGATTGAATGCTGATTGTACAGACCAGCCACCCCATTTGTGAACTGCTGTCTGTTCCTTCTCTTCTTAACTACTATGAATCCTTCGCTGTCCCCTGTTTTGTTCTTATTTACCTTGCCGCTCTGCTGCAGCTCATCTTCATTCCCATATAGAATTTTGATTATGGCACTGTCGTTGGCTATAGCATCTGATGAGTTTTCTGAAGCTCTGAACTTATGATCTTTAGCTGCAGCCTCATCAGCAGTTGGATCCATGTTGTTCTGAACTGATTTCACAATGAAGCTTAGGAGTATTTGTCTTGCGAGCTCGGACTTCTCGCACTCGGAGATGCTTTTCTTCAAGTTGGCGTCGATTGTAGCAGTCGATTTGTTGGCCAGCTTCTCGTGTTCGTCGACACTTGTTTTCGGCAAGGGATTTGAGTCGGTGTGGAGTTGGCTATTTGCGTCTACCGAGTTTGATTGCCAAGCTCTTTGCGGGACGAATTCGGGGGCATGTGGATTCATCATTGTTGCAGCTCCAAATCCACTTCTTCCCATGACAGGAGCTTGGTATTTCAAAAAACCATGTTTCATTCGAAACGAGCTGTTGGTTCGGTAATATAGAGGCGATCGAGGACCGCAAGGTACTCTTGTAGTTGCGGGAGGAATCAAAGGCTCTAGAGAGCCTTGGCTTGCTGTTACATCATATATGCTAGTGACTGCAGCCGAGTTTAATCCGCTAGTCATGGAAGAAGTTCCAGGATTGAACGGTTCTGCTGCAGCAGAAAGCTTACTAGCATTTGTTTCCACCGGCTTTTCCGAAGGAGATGAACAGGATATCATCTCTTCGCAATCTTGGCTTCGATTTTCGGACTCCGTCGCAGCGTTATGAATCGGTTCCGCTACTTCGTTTTGGATCACTTGATCAGAAACATTGTTGGTTTCTTCATTTTTTGATGTTTCTGAATGACCACAGTTCTGGGGTTCAGCTTCTTTCTCCTCTAACTCATTAACATTTTCCACATCAACCAATTGCCTTAGAACAGTGCCAGGAGGGGCTAAAGCTACTTCTTTGTAAGATATGGATCTTGAAACCGAAACAGGAGACGGCGAGACGACCTTGGAAACCGATATTTTCGCCTGGAGCTTGGCTGAATCATCCCCTGTACTTGACCTTTGAGTAATTGCTTGCTTTAACTGTGAAAACCCACTTTGAATGTTCTTAACAGCTGCTGCTTTCTGCACTGGAGAGACAGTTTCCTGTTTGTAGTTACTCTGTCTGATATTAGAATGTTCAGAATAATGCACATTTAGCTTTGAAAGAACTGGTCGTCTCCGGCCGACCTTCCGCCCAACAACATGCCCCGACCGCCCCTTAGAATGAGCCTCTTGCCACCCATCATCTGAATAAGTTTCTTCCACAGTTTCACTTTTAACTGCTACCTTATTCCCAGTGATGTTTTCAACTACTTCCTTCTGTTCTACTGGTAAAAAATTGCTGACTTTAGCTTCTTTTACACTGTCATCTGATGAATCAGTAACTTGTTTTGGACTATCAATGTGCAACTCATCCTCAGCCATTTCATTTTGATGCCCCTGATGAGTTTTATCACTTCCATTCACTACCTGAAAAAAAAAAACAATAAAAGACCAAAGCTTGAAGAATGAACAGAGGCATTCCGAGGAAAAAAAACGTGTTACTTATCGAAACTAAGGCGACATACGAAACATGGTCGCTTACCTTTGCACGTCTATGTTTCCTCTGCGTATCGTTTCCTTTTGGATCTTGATCGGGACTTATGAAATCCAGGAGATCTGACACACTGCAACAAAAGGTCAAGAGCTTTGGTGTGGGGAAGTTCAAAAAATGGTTTGAAAGAAAGTAATATGGGTATACCATATCAATACCTAAGGTGGCCTTTGCTCGAAATCAGCGCGTCGGGCTTCGGAGTTCCATTACGCGCTGCTTCTTGCTGCTCTAGCGCTTTCGACTCGAAATATTCCAGCCACGCAGCCGCATCCTGCTCAGGAACACATCAAGTTTGCAAATCGTTTGATACCATTCAAAATTCAAGTATAAAAGTCTCATAATCTCATACGAATATGATGATAAGTTGATTGAAGATTATGAATTCTCTCACCTGAGTTCGAAGATCTTCTTCTCCAAGTTTGGATTTGAGTATACTGAGCGTCGTTTGTTCGTGTTGCACGCTCAGCGAATACGCCTCCATCAGAGAAAGAGCTATGGCAATGGCATGGTAGCTTGCAGCAGTCTGCAGAGTGAAAATGCAGTTCATGAGAAAAAATATGAGCACTGTGTTCACATATCGATCGACCGACCGATCAATCAAGCGAGATAGAGAGCGAGAACAAGACCTGTATGTGATCAGCTCCTAATAACCTCTGGTTGCACTTAAGAGCTTCATGTAAATATCTAAGAGCAACATGAACATTCCCCACACCCTCTTCCATCATAGCAACATTAATGTAAGTTGCAGCAGTGTTGGGGTGAGACAGCCCACACGTAAAATGTAGAAGGAACAACGCTCGGTTCACATACCTAAACAAACACCAAACAAGAAACGAGAACGATAATAAAGACTCCGTGTTTATTTAACTCCTAAACTTTCGCACTAAACGAACAGCTTCGATGAACTTACTTGAGAGCCAACTCAATGTGTTGAAGACGATAGTAGAAGACGGAGAGATCCCCATAGCTCTTCATCGTGTCGGGATGATCGAGCCCGAGCTCCCGCTCGTTGATATCCAAAGCCTTCTGTTGATAGATTGTTGCCTGCAGAATCAAGAGAAAGCCATCAGTTTTCAATTGGAATTTTGTTTAGTTATAGTCAAAATATGAGGTGCGTAGAGAATTGAATCACCTGATTAAAATCACCAGTGTGGTAGAGGACTACTGCTAGAAGACTGTAAGCACTAGCAGTGGTTCGATGGTACGGACCGCATACAGCAATCATTTTAGCCAATGCCTTTAGAAAGCAACACAATATAACCTTAATCAGTTTATCTTCCAAAGCTAAACAAAAATTAATTATGTGCTTTATTGTTTGTTAAAGTGTAATTTTTTAATAAGAAATATATTTTTAAGTGAAAAATAATAATATGAAAATGTTATAAATGTATTGTTAATTCTAAATACTCAAGACTGGGTGATCGAACCAATTTGAGCATAACCAATAGTCAAGACATCTCCTACTTTCTTATTAAAAATATTAGTTCCATAAAATATAAATTTCAATTAGATTAATCTCGTCCCTGTGTCCAAAAATTAAAGTTTATTATATTTGTCAACAAAATAAGTTAAATTTAAAAATAACTAATATTAAAATGAAATATCAAAAGGACAAAAAAATAACAATAAACAATAAGTGCCTTTTCCTTGAGCCATTTTATAAATTTAAAGAATAAAAAATAAAACTTTTCAATGTTTGTCTTGCATGTTATCACATTTTTCAGAAATAAAGATACTTAATTAGATATTACGGAGGTGGATGGGGCAATCCATTCTGTCATTGGAGAGGTACTTGGCAGTCTTCCATTGGTGCCACTTCTTATACTCAACTTTCACTTTTACCACTACCCGACTAAACTCATTTGACAATCATTTTGTTTTTATATTTCCTATTTTCTAGAATTCTTCAAACATAACTCTCAAAAATAGAAAACTAAAATGTCAAACAGTTATTTCTCGATACCAAATGTTGTCGGGTTATGAGATTAGTCGAGCTGCACGTGAGAATATAAAAATAATAATAATAAAAATTCAAACGGAGACCATAACACTATTTTAAATTAAAGTTTCTTTTTTATATATAAAAAACATTTATTTAATTTGAGAAAAAAAAAATATATATATATATATATAATTATAAATAAAAATAAAAATGAAAAGAAAAAAAAGAGTGAGAAACAAAATTGAAATAGAATACCTTGGTTCCATAATTGACAGCATCGTCAAGCTTGCCTTTATCCAGAGCAACTTTCGACGATTCCAACAAATTCCGCCCATCCGCCGAACTGCATCCTACATGCTACACTCCAAATCACAATTCATAAATTCAAATTTCAGTGATCAGAGATCAGAGATCATCATTCCACAAATTCAGATTCAGAATTTTCAGATTCGATCTCCACCTTACAAACCGGGACCATGCTCACGATGTCGCTTCTCCTGAACGGATTAGGGCTCTCCAAATCGTAATCTCTCGGCGCCAATTCCAATCCCACCTTGTGGCAGATCCCTCGCAGAATCGACACCTTTCTCAGGTGCTCGAATTCGTTCCTCAATCCCCACCCGAATCTCTTCCCTATGAACGATCGTAGCCATTGCAGCCTCACGCCTCCGTCTTCGTTCTTCTCCTCGTCTTCCGATCCGTGGCTTCCGAGGAGGAAGTTCAGGGCGGCGGCTATGGCGCCGGATAAGTCTCCGGCGGCCTCGACGCCGGCCACGACGGCTTTGATCACGTGCTTCAACGCTCGGATCACCATCTCGTGGATGCATAGGGCTTGTATGTGTGGAAGCTTCTCCGCTAACTCCACCTGATATGAAATTTATTAGATTCTTTCTACGTTCTTAAACAGTGATTTTGAGAAGGATTTGAGGCGGGAGCGGTTTATAGAAGTGTTTTCTCACCACGCGGCCCAATGAGCACATTCGAAGGCCTCTCAAGTGCATGAAGTCTGTTAATGTACGCCCATCCACAGGTGAGAGTTCAAGCGATCCAAAATCTGTCACCTAATAGCAACAAATAATGATTAAATCTTCTTGTAAAACGATCCATAGAATTTCATGATCTTCTGTGACATAGAAACAACTTCTTACCAGCTTTGGCAGTGCAATTTCATCATAATATTTGTGTGCCATCACTATGAGCTCATCTGCTGACTGTTTTTGCCAACACAAGAAATTAAAAGATTAGTTTCAAAGATTAGTTCCAAATGTCCAAAAAACGCTGCGATTGAGTCTCTAGGATACCTTTAGATGGAGACCGGTTCCGCTCTCTTTGAGGCGAGACAATGCTTGTTTGGATATCAGTTTCTCTACAGTCTGTTCGCTGCTTGGCTCGCCGTTGGATTCGGTTTTTGTGTCCGGGCCATCGGGTGTACAGTGGTTTTCTTCGGTTGTCGTCGTCGTCTTCTTTTCCCGCTTCTTCAAAAGCTTGAACTGCTTCCCCAGGCCTTTGACTGCTGGTTCAATCTCCTTGACATCTTCAGAGGATTTAGGCTTTGAGTCTGGTTCATTTTCCTGCTTTTGTAGATGTTGCACCCAGCATGAACCAAGCTCCCATCTAATTGATTTCTTTGAAGCACTGGGCTCTTTCTCGAGCTTTGATAAGCTCTCTTCGAGTACTTTGCGAACCAGAAGACGGGATGATTCTAGATCGTCCGAGGTCGAGCATTCTTCGAGTGGATTAGCACTGGTTTTGTGAAGCTGAATCCTCAAACTGGAATGAGATTTTAGCTAGATTAGTACTTGGGAACTGGGCAGGAATTAAGAATCACCATAGTTAGATTAGGACCTGTTGATGTTAAGAGCATTGGCTCCTCCATCTGGTTGATCATCAATAACAACATCTTGATTCTCGTCCCAACCCGCCTTCACTTTACCGACAACCTTTACCGTTGCGGTGTATCCACAATGTTTTACAATGACAAGACTCAAGGAGGAAGTATCCTGCAAAGGTTTACTCAAAATGACAAGACGAAACCAAAGACCCATGATTTAATCATATTAGCTTGGGATCTTACCTGAACAACTACATTTTCATCTGCAGTCAACCCCTTTAGTAAGTTTCTTTGTGCAACTTCCTCATCAGACACACCGTCTAATCTGTAACCGTCGAGTTTTACGACAGGCTTTGTACTTGCATCGGTCGAATCACGTCTTATCACGATAGACAAGTCTCCAATTCGATCCTCGAAGACAATGCCAGGAGATTTAACTGTAACCTGTCTTTTTGAGTTGGAATCTGCAAGACTAGAAATTGCTGCAACAGCTTTTTGAATAGCAATGTCAACAAATTGGCTGTGGAGTAGAAATGCTTTTCGGTCTCGGACGATCCTCTCCTCCTCAGTTTTGCAAGGAAGCTTTGCAAGTACCGCAAAATCGGTCGCCCACGACCGTAGACTGTGCTTGCCGTTTCTTCCTTGCCCACTGCCGTTTCCGCCCCAATTTTCATCTTCTACTGGCAATGATGGCAAGTCTGATGGAGTCTCAATGACTGATGGAGGAACAAGCCAAGTATTCATCCGAAATCCATATGGGAGATTACCAAACTAAACCCAAAAAATTTATAAACTAATAAGAAAACACATCAATTAACCATTTAGTTCAAACTTAATCAAAAAAAGATACAACTTACCTTGTTATGTTCGAGAAACGCCTTCATCAAGGACTCGTAAGCCTGCGGTTGAGCAATTCGTTAGTTTTACAAACCGAAGCATCGAATCGAAGAGAGCTAGATTCAAAATACTAACATTGGCAAAAGCTCTGCTGAGTTGCTGCAAAAGGTCCACAAGGGAATGGCTCTGTAGAAACTGCTTTCCTGCAGTATAGAATCCCTTTGCTGAGGCAGTCACTTGTATGAGTTTCCCATTGCATATCTTAATCTGCACATTTGAAGGAAAGTTCTTCAACAAAATCATCCTTTTGGAAAATCAAAAGCAAGAATTAGAAAGACACAGCACCTGCATCCCAAAGTAATCCCCATCGTGCTTCTCTTCCGCTGCGCCTTTCGGGTCGGATCTCCTCAGTTCTGAGAAACCATCAAAAACAGAAACTTTTTTCAATAGAAAGCAACAACATATGACATTTTTTCGATCATAGTTCACATTTTGTCGATGTACTGTAATTGAAGTAACGATGGTTTCTTATGTATATCTATCACTCAATCGCTCACAAACAAATGTGTTTTTAAACTATAGGAACTAAACTATTTCATATTAAAGATGGATGCTAGGTATAGTGATTAAATTATAGAGACTAAATTGTTGTTGGAAGAGCACTCACGTAGAATAGGGGGAGGGATGTGAGCCAGCGAGAAGAACTCAAAGAAGTCGGAGAGCTTTGGCGTCGGATGAATAGCTGCCATGCCGAGATTGTCGGAAACAACCGAAACGGATGGCTCCGGATGGGGAGACGGGGACCCGCATCGAGCTTCCGACAATCCATCGGCCGGAGAAGTCGGGCCGGAGGAATTCCCGTGATTGTGGACCCTGCTATTCTTCTTGGCCCTCGACTCCGGCGTCGAGGCTCGCCTCGATTTGCAAAACCTGGTGGTGCAGGCAACAATGTCCAGCAGCCTCCGCACGTGCGCCACTGCTTCAGCTTCATCGGAGTAATCCTCTGTAAACAGTTAAAAAACAGAGAAAACAATCAATCAGATTATGCCTAAGAAACCACTGATCCAAAATCTCGAAATTTTTTCATTATTTTTGACAACCCAATTCTTCTGCACAGTGCACAGTAGATTTTAAGATTTCAAACTGTTCTTTCAGTTCGCCCCTTACATTTTGAAAATTCCAAACTCCTCCCCTGTTTTTCAGGAATTTCCATGGATGATCCTCTGCAAATTTTCTTGCTTATAACATTTACTTTATCGCTGGAGAGTACAATCTTTCCACATTTGGGCATTCACTTACAACACAGAGTTTACCAATTTGGGTAAAAAAAAAAGACAGACACCTTCTGTTTCTCCAAGAATTCAAGTAAACATTCCGACAGCTTTTCCAAAATCCTTAAATTCTGAGTTCATTTGATTCTCCTCAAACAAAATCCAACATTTTTCTTTAGTTTCAAACCCACTTTTACAGATGACCCAAATGGGCAAAAGGGTCACAATCTAAGACACAAAAGGAATGAAGAAACAACAGAGGTTAAAATCACCACCATACCTTCAACCATTTTTAACAAACAGGGTTTCAGATTAGCAATCTCCACCTTATCATTCAACCTCTGCCCCTTGACCTACAAAAGACCAACAACTTCATAAAAATCATTAACAATAATAATAAAAAAAAAAAAACCATACACATTAAACGATCATAAAAAAACAAAAGAGAAAGAAAGAGAAACCTCATGGGACAAGGAATAATTGGTTAGGTGGCATGTCTCTACATTCTGAGCCAGCAGCCTTCTCACATCCAGAATCTTATCAGTAGTGATACCCTGTAACAAAATTTCAAAACTTTAAAAAACCCCAATTCAAATTCCCAAAAACCCTTTTAAAATAAACTTCGGCAGAAGAAGAAGAGGCAGCAAACCTTGAGGACAACTTGGGATTCATAAGGAGTGACAACAGTGATGTCAACAACACTTGGAATCACTGCACATTTGGGAGTTCATGTATAAATTCATGTGGGAATTCAGTAGAGACTTAAACAAGAGAGAAAAATGGGTTAAAAATCCACCTTTTTCTTCCTTCTTCTTCTTCTCGGATTTTGCTCTGTTGGGTTTTCCTCTGGTGGACCTCGGAGCCATTTTTGCTGAGCTTGAGGGGAAGAAAATGGAGAAGTTGAAATGAATGATTAAGAAGAGAAATGACGGAGACCCAGATGAACAAAAACCATGAGCAGTGAATTCAGCAGAGATTGAGGAGAGAAAAGAGAGTGTATTATGGGAATGGAGGATTGAGTGAGAGAGAGAATAGAGAGAGAGAAGTGATTAAAAATGCAAAAGAAGAAGAAGAAGAAGATAGGATAAGGGGATCTTTAGGATTTTGAGAGGAATTGTAGCCTCTCCTTGTTGCTCATGGCCTGATTACATTACACTTCTTTTATTTCTCTCTCTCTGTGGAACACATGTGATGGAGATTTATGGAAGGGAGGGGCAAGAAAGGGAGAAGAAAAGAGACAAAAACAAAAGGGTCGAGAGAGGACCGTTGAGAGGGCGACACGTGGCGGTGGAGAGAGCTCAGCCGTTCATTTTTTGTTTTATGGGATGTTTTTTCAGAACGTCTAGATTTTCTCACCAATTGGGCGGAAGTAATTATGGGCTGCTAAAAAAACTATGCCTTGGCCAATTTTAGGAAAACACAGCAATCTCTTTCTCCTATGTCACTCTTTTATTTAATTCTTCCTAATTGAATTGCTTTTAAGTTTTAACACACTACACAACTTAGCATTTTGAGCGTGACAGAAATTCTTTGTGGGTTTTTTAAATTTTTCATTGAGGTTGTGAGTTGGTTGGTACTTGGGGTTGGTGTTGATCTTTGTTAGGAAAGACATTTAGTCGGTCGTAACGTACGTTTGCGTTTGCGTTTTTAATGTTAGAATTGAATTTTGAGAAATCTTTCGTTTTGGTTTGTATTATTGGAAGGAAGCTGAATTTCATGATAAATTGAATAACGGTATTATTTACGTGCATCATATGAAGTTTTTCTTAAAAAGTAAAGTTTGGAATCAATCCTTGCTTGGGTTGTAGTATGATAAATGGAAGAGTGCTCTTTTTCATAAGCTAATAATGAATTTAAGGAAAAAAAAAACAACTTAGGGCTGTTTAATGACTATTTGGTTTTTTGTTGGGTTTTTATGTATTTCTTTGTTTTGTTACCTACTTTTTAATAACATTATTAAAACCTAAGTCAAATTTTGAAAATTGAAAAAAAAAATCTTTTTTGTTTTTAAAATATAGCTATGAATTCAAAACTTCGAAATTGAAGTTTGAGAATCGTTCTTTTTGACTTGTAGCAATAGGAATCTAATTTCACAAGAAATTGAGTAAACATCGTGAATTGACATATATCTTACGTGTATTACATGAATTTTTTTTTGAAAAAAATGAAGTTTAGAATAAACATTTGCTCAGTCCATTGTAGCATGAGAAATGAAAGAGTAATCTTTTTTACAAGCTATAAAAGAGGAGATGAAGGAAGAGAAAACAGAAAACCCTACAGCTTAGACATGTTTAATAACCCTTTTATTTTATTTTATTTTTTTGAAAATTAAGTTCATAAACATTCCTTCAATACGGTGGTTTGTTTTGTTATCTATTTGTTAAGAATATTTTTAAAATTTAAAATAATAATATTTTTTTTAGTACATGTGGGTGGGGATCGAATTCATAACCTCTTGATTGGAGATATAGGTCTATTACTGCTGAGCTATGCTCGTTTTAGCAATAATAATTTTTTTTAAGAAAAATAATAATAATAATAATAACCTTTTTTAATTCGCCTTGAATTGAAAACTAAATTCGTATTTGAAGATTGAAGTTTGATGAATCATTCCGTTTTACTTGTACTAATTAGGAATCTAATTTCGAGAAATTTAGTAAAAGATTGTCCTCATATGGTTTGTTTTTTCTTGAGAAAAATGAAGTTTAGAATAAAATGTTTGCTTGATTTGTAGCATGAAGAAATGAAAGAGTAGTCTTTTTCACAAGCTAAAAAAAGAAAAAAGAAAAAACCTAGATAGTTAAATAACCCTTTGATTTGTTATTTTGTTTTTAAAAATTTAACTCACAACCATTATTTCCACACATGTGTTTCTTTTTAAAATGGTTTTTTAAATCTAAGTCAAATATTAGAAACAAAAATATTTTTTTTATTATTATTATTATTTTTTAAATTCGACAATAATTTAAATTTAGATGCATCAAAGTATTCTCATTTAAAAAATATATTTTCAAATTTTAGAAAATGTGTATATTAATTACATTCTCATTTCCTAGTAGCTCGATTATTCAATATTATACTTTGCTTGACAAACTAAGTCAAAATATACTTCATGTCTCTACTTAGCTATGAGAGATCTATTCTCACACATCACTTACACTACATTAATTTCATCATTCAAATCTCATCGACAAATAGCATATTAAATGTTAGTAATATATTTTTAAATTTATGTTTAAATACTATTTTGGTATCTTTACTTTCAATTTTAGTCCATTTTGGTTTATGTATTTTCAAAACGTCTATTTTTGATATGAACATCTTCCATTTTTGTTCATTTTAATCCTATGTAATTTTAGCATGACAGTTCCCTCACTAAATTTCTTGAAATGCAATTGATCAATAATTAAAAGTACAACCACCAAAACAAAAGTTGTGAAAATACAATGACTAAAATAAATAAAAATAAAAAATATGGAGATGAAAATAATATTTAAACCTTAAATATATTTGCAAGCTTTGAAAAATAATGAACTTGTGTAAAGAGCTATTTAAAAATATGAATATGGGTCATAAAATTCACACTTTAATTTATCAGCTAGCGAATAGAATAGGGTGACTAGAAATTATTCAATACAAACCTTGGAGTTAGAGTAGACAACATTAAATGCACTTAATTTATTGCCATAAATTTTGAGGCATATATTTTCGATAAAAAAATTGTACATTCGAATCTCTAAATGTGACTTTTTAGAGATTTATTAAATTTGAACTATAACGAGATATTTTTATTTATTTTATTAAAAAAAAAGGTTGTGTTCCTTCTTTTTTAGCCTCTTTGCTTCTAAGAGATGCGTTTGGTGATGTTAATTTTTTTTATTTCCTTGTGTGTGAAACCAAAAATATTGCATTTATTATGAAAATAAATTGTGCTTTTTTCCATTTGTAATCATACTCAATATCTTATAAAATTAAACATATTTCAATTTGCCCTTAAAATTTTGAAAATTTCAACGATCCCTTAATTTGTTTAAAAAATACTCTCTTAGCAATCTTCATTAAAATGTCTACCATAACTAAAATATTAGGGATAGAATTAGTACTTTTAAAATGTGAAATGGTGAGTTTGGTCTGTGACCTGAAAATAAGTGATTCAATAAAAAAAAAAATAGATAAAGATGTATTCTATGTTTTAAGAATTTTTTTTTCCAAAATGTTACGTTTTGTAATATATTTGTCAATTAATGGTAGTCATCAACTAAATATTTAATTTAATCTAAAATATTATTAACTAATTTATTAACATATGTGTTATAAATTTTGTATAATTATTATTTTACAATATTATAGAATATATAGTATATGTATTTTTACATGTTTTAATTAAAAAAAATGAAATGCATTTATAACATGAAATAGTTAAAACAAATTATCTTTTTTTAATGTAATTATTTCAAATTCAAAATCTTAAAAACATTAAATATATATATATATATATATTTAAAAAGACACTGATCTAAAAAATTTCCACTATTTAATATCCAAAAACAATTTTAAAATACAAGTCTACCAAATAGATATTCAGAGTCTGATCAAACAACAAACATAGTACAAAGACCCATAATATGGTTGATTTCAATTTGGGTACTAACATTTTTAGAAGTCTCAATTCTACCTCAATTTTTCTAAGTTTTTAATAAATAAAAAAAATGGTAACAACATGTTTCTTTTTTTCTATTTTTATCTTTAATGTTAATAGTAGAGTTGAAACTTCTGATACATTAAAAGTAAAATTAAAACTAACTAAATAATACTACTTAAGCTCAAGCGAGTATAGCTCAACAATAATTAACATATATATTTCCAATCAAGAGGATGTGAGTTCGATCCCTCGCTCCTATAGTAAAAAAAATACTACTTAAGAATAACTTGAATCAATAAATAAAAAATTGTAATATAGTTTAATAGAGTAGGAAAAAAGCAAAAGAAAATTGAACAAAATTTTCCTTTTTTTCCCTTAGTACGACAAAATTAAAGAGAACTTGTAAAACTTTGTAACAATATTATTAATTGGATGGTGGTAAGAAATTGACACGTTTAAAACCTCCTAAAAGGGTCAGCCAAACCTCTGCATTGGCAGAAGGAAAATCTGAGGAATTTCTGATGAAAAGGAAGGAGACAAGAAAATAGTTCAATCCTAATCAGTTCTTAAAAATAGATGTTCGTAAAAAAAAAATAAAAAAAATATGATGGTTGGATAAAAATGAATGTCTAGGCCACCTCTAATGACATAGGTTTGAGTTTATTTGTTTAATTATTTTGTCGAGATTAAATGAAGATTATACTACGATGCTAACATGAGTATAGCTCGAGGTCGGAGGTTCGATCTCCTATATCCTCGAGTTGTTGTACTAAAAAAATGATATTACACCAGAAGTAGATGGCGTGTTTGGAAGTGCTTATAAAATATGTGTTTTTAGAATCCCGAGAAAAAAAAAAGTTAAAATAGAAGCATTTTTACTACTGATAACAAATCACTTTGATGTTTGGTTTTACAGCATCAAAAGTACTTCCAAATCACGGTAAAATAACTATAAGTGTTTTGATTTTTTCTAGAAGTAATTTTGTGTTACTCGCAACATGACGATTTTAAAGGTAAAGTGCTTTTGAACGTTGTAAATGTGCTCAATCTCAAATAGGTGCACTTAAACTCTTATATAACCATACTCATGTTGTCACGGACAAATATTTAACTTTGTAATATTCCTCATATCTACTCAATGTTTTTCCCCCTTCAGAAAGTAGTAGTTTAGAGCATTTCTAATTTTTTGTAACTGTTAATTTATCTAACTAAACACTATATTATGAGAAAAAAAAAGTTATATATATATTGTTTATTTATTTAATACCCAACCTTAATTCTTACATTATTCAATAATTGTTGAGTTAGAAATCGAACTCAACAATTATGTTTAGATTTACCTTTACCATCTTTGCTTGTGGGTTGAATTCAAAGAAAGAGACCAATTTGCTATTGGTACGTTTCACATTTATTGGACAAAAAGGGAAAAAGTTTTCACAAGGAAAACGTGAACTTTTGATTTGTGTTTTTCTCTTCTAATTAGAGTCTTACTCGTGAGATGTGATTTTGGCCCAATCAATATAAAAATATCCTAATTTCGGTTCTTCACATTTGTTTAAGTTTTTCAAACTAAAATGAGGCAATCTCCAACTCCATAACAAAAACATGACACAACTTTTGTTATCATCAAACCAGAGCTCCCAATTACTACWACTCACATTTGTAAGTCTTCGAAGAGACAAATAGATTTTGATTCCAGTTTTATAATTATTTTATTTTTAGTTTTCTATTTTTAAAACTTATGTCGATTCTTATGATTTTTAAATATTTTTTTATATTTCTTCGACAACCATTTGAATTCTTATTCAAAATTTTAAAAACTACTTTTCCTTTTTGATATTAGTCTTAAATTCTGAAATAATGTTTAAAAAGGTAATAAAGCACATAGGTGGAAGTAGTATTTATAGATTCAATTTTCTTCTCTTAGTACAACAATTTGGGAAGGAATACATGTGAATTACAGTTGATGTTATGCATTTATAGGTTTAATTTTAAAAAACTAAAAACTAAAAATAAAATAATTACGAAATAGAGCCATTTTTTAATTTCTGCAATAATACTTTTCAAACTGATTTTTCCACCTACAAAAAAAGGGCTGCCATTAATGCACTTTCTAAAAGTAATATGCTTTAAARGATATTGATAAATACATGGTAGTTTTGGTTAGCGTGGAAATAAATCGACACCTATCATTGAGAATTTTGTTTTCCCTAAATGGATCTTACGTATTAAACAACCAAGTGAGGAGACTTGTTCTAATCTAAAGCTACACAACACATGCGTATTGCAACAATCTTCTTCAACTAGGGAATCCAAAAGAAACTCTTTTTTCTCCCTCCATTAATTTTTTCATTTATTGATCTTGAATTGATGTATAAGAAGTACATGCACATGCATGACACCATATTTATATTGTGACATGTTATTTTACGGAAAGTATTTTAATGTTATTTGTTCTCGAAATTTATTATTTGTGTCGTATATTGCTATTTAATCTACTTATTATGCTTAATAAGTGTTTAATACATGCTTAACAAATATTCGACTCGTTTAATTTGTACAACTAGTGTCAAGCACGTGTTTATTGTGCTAACAAGCATCTGACACGTGTCCCTACAAGTGTCKGAGTGTCGAAATATCTAACATGTGTTAGAACACGAACGCATTACCTAAACTAAAGTGTCTGTTTTTCTCAGTGGCTTAACTGAAACCACGTGTAGTAGYAGTACTTGTGTTGGATTTTAAAATGTATTTGAATTTATGTTCAACGATGAATGAAAATTAATGACAAGGACTCGAAGTTTAATAGGATTTTAGGGGAAAAAATAAAATAAACATGAAAAATGAGGGATTAAGACAAAATATATAGRAGTCTAGAGAATGCAAATTTAGGAACCAAAAATGGTTTCAAACCTAAATATTTCACATAGGAGGGGTTGGTTGTAAGGGAAGAATATCCAAAGATCAAAATACCTAAGAATTTAGATGCATGAGAAAATCAAGGATATTAGTAGTTGTAGCCATGCAGGATAGTATTCAATAATTTAGACAAAATTAATTCATTGTACCAGCTAATAATTTAGGCACCTAAGAGCTAAGACTCCCTTGAAATTAACGCCCTATGCTGTATTTTTCTCCTAATATCCCTACTTTTCTGAGTATTCCAGGTGTCAATATTCAATATGCAAAGTCTTTTAATGGAGATATTATGTAAGGTTGAATGAAATATCAATGTAAATTCATACAAAATAACTATGTTTATGAACAATAAAGTTACCGGGAATCTTGAGGAGATGGCAATGCTAATTTCTCTGTAGAATTTCAGAAAAATGACCGCAGAGCTTTGATTACCTTCTCGGGCCTGTTTATGATAATATAAAAGCTTCATGCAGTGAAGAGGAGTTATATGCAAATGAGAAATGTGAAGTGAAGTAATTTTACCAGTCCTCTTGGGGCATATGGCCAGCCCCTTCAATTAACTTGAGCTTGATTGTTGTTGAGTTCTGTTTTTGAAACTCTTCTGCAATGGACTGGGGAAGATACTTATCTGAAATGCCCCAAACAACAAGACTTGGTTTGTCCCATCTGTGAGCCACAGGAAATTTTGTTATGATGAACTTTTTTCATATCAGATTAGTTCTTCAGCCTGATATTAAAGCAAAAAAGAAGTCACCAGCAAACTGTGAACCGTTTTAATTCAGCCTGACATTCATGCATTTCCGGAGATGGTTTCTGAATGTGATTTTTACAATAAATGTATAAAGATCATGTTTTCTCCTATTTCCTCAAATAAGTTCAAGGTTTAAATCCTATTTTGGTCCAATATACAAATCCATAAAATATCTGTTTAGGTATGTTAGGAGTATAATTTGAATGAATATTTGAAATACTATTAAGATACTAAGCCATTTGACAGGGGGTCAACGTTCTTCTTTTTCTCTCTGCCAAAGAACTTCACTGCCACCACTGTGATATGTATGCACCCACCAAAAAACCACCTCACAGCTAGGTTAAAAAAACTTGTATTTTATATGTTAACAGCAGACTTTGTGAAGAATAACAACAAAAAAAGGTTTTGGACTTTTTAAGTAACTTGGCCCAACAAGCTACCTCATTCCCATTTCTTTTAGTTTTTTTTTTTTTTGGCTCCACTAAATTTCCCAACATTTGGTTAATGAAATGTGGCTATAAATAGGATGGATTACTATGAGTTAGAGGTAAGCAGTTTTCCAGAAACAGCTTGTTGGACAGTTAAGACCTTTCAAAGTGCTTATTGACTTCTTAGTTCTTAATACCAATACTACTATTTATTAATTTTCATTTAGTTTTTATCGAAAGGATTCAAAGGAATACTAAAATTTTATGCTAAAGATTAAAATGGCTTTTTATATGAAGTTCAAGGAAATAAGTATGAACGACATTATGAAAGATCTAACAAGTGGTCTTGTATCTACAGTAACAAATACGTATAAATGCATAATTACACGGAAAATAGCTAAAAACAATTAGGAAACCAGAAAAAAACTGACCTTCCAGAAGCAAAGCCAGCACTTATCCGACTTAAGATATCGTTGAAATTAGCTTTTCTTGATGCTTCAAGTAAAGCTGAAAAGAAAAAAAAAGAAAGTAGAAAAGCATAATRTTGTTATTTTGTAGGATCTCTCCAAACCGATAAGGGTAATTTAGATTGATTTTATTTATCGAGTTTAAATTGATAAACTTTACTACTTACCAAAACCAGGTCCTCCACTAGACAAGTATGGAAGTCTATAAACATCGGCCTTTTCCAGCTTCAATACATATCTGAAAATACAGAAAATACGTTCGTCAACGTGCATGTAGAATTGGTTAATATTCCAAAATCAAGAGAAAAACTATTGAATGAATTGAGCATTTCTAGGAAAATAGAGATACATAACGTTATAAACATACACCTCAACTCTTTATCTCAGAAAGAGAACTTCATTGACATACCCAAATATCTATCCCTGTATCTCATAATCTGAGAGTTAAAGAATCTAAATTTTTTTTTCTTTTTTTTAATAATCGAGAGTCGGAGCTCTCCTCTATATCCAAGAGCACCCGCACCCACCCCAGGACCTGAACCCTGGAGACATAAAARATTTTTGGTATTAAGTTCATCAGAAGGTTCGAGCTTAAGACCTTTTAAACCAGTATGGCTTAGAGACCTCGAGTTCCTTGCCAACCCTTGGGGGTAAAAAACCTAAATTTTGAAAGTGAAAAAAGGCAAAAGCTATTGGAAGTGAATTTGTATGATGGCATGCTTTGTTTAACCAAATATATGATAATTATTTGACCTTATTTTTTGCAGACAGAAGACCCCACGAATTTCTTCTTTTTGTTTTATAACCAAAGTGTCGGATGCCCCACTTATTGCATAATAATGCTCATGGCCCCCTCCCCGCTAATCTTCAGGAAGCTTCACCTACCCAAGGCCAAATCCAACGGATAACAACAAAGAGTTTTAAGTTACTAAGTTCAATCCAGAACTTCAGAAGGTATGTCAAACATCTCAAGCCATCAGGCCACCCAATGTACTTCACAAATATTTTATTATGCTACAGCAAACATATCTTAGTTGTCGCTATATCTTTTATGATCCAGAATGAACTCACAGATGGTCAAAATTTCAGTCTAATCTGTATATTCATCCTTTTTTCTGTGAACTCACAAAGTTTCTAACAACTCTAAAAGTTGGAAAAGCATCACCGGAAGGATTAACAGAAGTTCAATACAGTGTTAAGATGCTCTTAGATACATACGCGCTACCTGCTTCAATAAAACGTTCGGCCATAACTGCATTCTGGCATGTGAATTCACCAAACAGAGGGATTCTGTTTACATAGTAAACAAACTGAGACATATCATTAACAATAATTTGAAGTAAAGAAAAGGTATTCTACAAGCTTAGAAGTGAAACATAAGGTTGATTCTAGTCAGTCTATCGTGGTGTCGTTGCAAATTAAAAAGATTACTCAATTAATAAACATTTGATGGATGCTGTGCTAGTAAATCAGAGCTTGAAGGGCGGTAGAAATTTAGCTGGCTCGATTAGTTATTTCATCATAAGCCTAAATGAAGACTCTGACACTCATGGTCAAGATTTAGTCCTTAAAGTAAAGAAAAGGATCAAACATAAATAGTTGCTGACATTACAAGTTCAATGCATTAGATAGAATCATCATATTGAACCTTAGCTGTTGAAATAACCCAGGAACAGGAGAAGAAACCGTTAGTGGACTGTTTAGAATGGATATCTTTGATATTCTGCTTTGATTTTTCAAGGCCCATGTCAATCCATATGATCCGACCAAAAAACCCTTCAAGAAAAATTGTGTTCAGGTTAAGAAAGCAGTAGGATAAGAACAGATGTAGATTTTTATACAGTCAATTTTATGACACAAGCATGTCAGCTTGGCTATAAATCTAATTTTCAATGAAACACTTGTTAGCTTTCCTGCCAAGTTCAGCTCCAACCTGAATCACTAAGTTAAAGGGAGCGTTGACACCGAGCACATCAAGTAGTTTATCCAGTTCCTCATGGTACTCTTTCTCTGTGTCAATGCAAATATCACAAATTACGCTACAGAGGAGTGTATTGAAACAACCAAAGATTATAGAGCGAATGATTTAAAAATTATAAAAACCTGTATAATTAAATCCGTATCCTGGCTGTGGCTTGTCACTGAAACCGAATCCTATCCAATCAGGAGCAAAGCAGTGGAATCCAAGACCAGACATCTGGTCGATACAAAGTGAAATAAAATTAAAGAGGTAAAGTTTCACCTAGAAAAAATGCAAAGTTGTAACTTAAAAGAAATATGGTCAGATTAAGATTGAGATTCAAGGGCACATGGACGACCTAACTTTTGAAACTCAGTACATACAAGAWTTAGTCGTGATAAAATAAAGTAAACAAAACGGGTTGAGGAACTGTAGAAGTCTTTCTAGCTCCACCTATGGTTGACGGGTTTAAGATTTCCATGGTTGTGAGATTTTGGAAACTCGATAGATAATAAGAAAGTTCAATGCAGTTTTAAACATGATTTTAGCAAGACCTCAGACATAACAACTCGATAGCTATAAGATTGTGTTGGAGCGCCGTGAAGGAAGACTATAGTTCCCCGCCGGCTTTTGGCAGACCCTACAAGATCAAAAGATTCTCATTGCTTATCATTGAACAAAAAAACTTGGAAGTATCTGAGGTAACATACCAGTCTCTCTAACAAACCATCTGAATTTCCCAGATTTGACGTAAGAGCCATATTCCTKTCCTTTATCTTCTATTCTCTATTGAAAGATAAACACGTTAGAGGCACTAAATTGCACGCAAATTCAGCCAGCATGAAATCCTTGAAAAAATCTGTTAAGTGAGAATCATCCACCACATGAAAATTAATATGCAACATTGCGATAGATTGTTAAAGTAAACAATTTCCCAGAATAATGACCAACAGATTTTCTCGATAGAAATTGTATACATTTTTTAAACATTATAGGACTGAATTACAGATTTTCTAATTTTTATAATCCGACTATTTCCACGATTTTAAACTCTGTCGAGCAATCAATTGAAGGTGGAAAAAATATTAGCATAACCTTCCAACATAATAAAGTGTCAACARATGAAATTTGAAGCTCAAATCTCTTATCATATGCTACCACTAATAGTCCACTGTTGAATATAGGAAAAAAGTATCAAAGTCACACGTGAGAGATACACATATGAAATACATTGATCCGGAGAACTGGAAAAATATATCAGATAGCAATAGGTCATGAACTAGTGATGAATTCATAAGTGGCAAGCACGATCAAATCGGTTCCAGCGAAGCTTGAATCAGTAATTTCCCAGAAATTTCATCAATCAATTTACCAATTCGTACGATTACCCGCGCACCGACTTCAAATTAGTTTGCTGCCATGGAAAATGAATCACGAGGGATTGTACTTACATAGAGCATTTGGCCGACATTGCCATCCTCAGCGGGGCTCTCGGGAAGTTGAATTGCACTCCGGCTCGACGGATTGTCGGTGACGAACCCAAAGGGGTTGAAACCGGAACGATCGGCGTCGCCGTCGTCCGTTTCATCTTTGCCCTTGGCACTGGCTGTGATTCTGGCGGCGGTGGTTGATGGTCTGATTCTGGTAGCGGCGGCGGTGAAGTAGCAGTCCGATTTGGTGGAGGCGGGGAGGGAAGAGAGTGGATAAGGCGACGGCAGATTGAGAGGTTGAGAGAGCAGAGCCCTGGCCATTAGCTCTGTGACGGGTTTGAGGTTGAGAACCAACGGTTTTAACTGACTTTTTCATTATGTAATATGTATGCAACTTTATTATATTTACTTCAAAGACGCAATTTTTTTTTTGTCGGTGTATTAACCATTTGACATGAAGAATCTAAACCCATAATTTAATTGATGCCATATCGACTTTGGAACTAATTTAATAATTAGTTAATATGTTGGTATWTTTCAACTATTGAGTGGTTTTAATTATGTATATGCTTTTTTGTTTAGTGTTGTGTTTTGTTGAATAAAAAACAATTTATTAATCTTATTASATTGTCGGTATTTAGTCCAAGTTGCATATTTGAGGAATATCATAAATTGCAATTTCTTGTGGGTTGCGATCAATCTGGTTCGGTTAATTCTAATATCTTTATACATTTTTGTTTTATTTCAGGTTTGTATCAATTGTCTTGATTATTTTTTTAATTGTATGTCCTTATCTTCACGCGTTATAATTCCTTTTTAACTTTTCCGACCATCAATTTAATCTCCACCATATATTTATTGTACTTAATAAGTAAAAATAAATAAACAAATTAGAGATTTGAATCTAAACTCACAAGTGATTCAGATTCGATTGAGGTTGATGCCTCTAGCTTATTGTTTGTTGAAGGTTTTTGGAGTTTTATGCTTTGAGCTTGATGAAGACTTCAACTATGCACGTTGATTAAGCTTGCAGCTTTGATGAAAGTCTCTAGCTTGCAGCTTAAAGAAGTTCTCAGACTATGCATCTTGACGAAGTCTTCAACTTGTTACTTGACAAAGTTTTTTGGTTCGCAGCGTGATAATGTCTTTGACTTGCAGCTTTGACGAAGTTCCATGAAATTATTCGGTTACATAGCTTTATGGAGTATTCAGCTTATTACTGAAGTTCTCTGACTCGTTKCTTTGTTGAAGAATCTTCGGTTTATTGCTTGATGAAGAAAAAATAATCAATTCTTGAAGTCTCATAGTCTTCGATTATTCAAGTCTTCAACTATGGTCGGTTCTAGATGCTCTATTGGATGCTTGTAGGTGATCCTGAATCCACTCTTGGSCAATCATTCTAAGTGAGAGGAGTCTTAGCTGGTCTTATGTAGGCCTTTTCTCCTRAGTTTACGTAGTTTGAGCACAATCTTCTTATAGGATGATTTGATTAATGTTATTGGACCGGCCATAAAAAAGATGCATAATTTAATTCGCCACTTTTTAAATTAATTCGAGGATACATTTAAATTTGTAATGGATCCCAAATATAATTTTGTCATTTTTAAAATAATAAAGTATCTCTTGATAATTTGTCAAAATTATGTCTCATTTTGCTCACATACCATATATCTTTATCTGAAGCAATAACAGCCGTTAGATTTGCTATTTGAAACGCTAAGATCAACCGAGCTTAACAAGATCAGATTAAAATTGGCCGTAGCACATCAGAGCCCTGGAACAACCGAATAAGGGGAAGGTTCCGAAGCTTCCACTGCGGTTGTTGGGCTCGGCATCGGCAAAGTTTGAGAAATCCACTGTACAGAGAAAGAGAAACTCGGATGCTCACCAGAACCCGACCCGCCCGGCCGTGAGTTCTCAGGTCGGCGGCGTAGTTTCTACTTTGAATTCTAGCTTCGGAAACATCCAACGTTTATCTGCAATTACGGCCGAGATCCCACGCACTTCATCAATGTTCTGTAATTCCTTCAATTCGCTATCTGTTCTTTCCTTGAACTGTCTTTCAGGGTTTAATTTTGTGTTGTAATTTTCTATCCGGGATATATTTTGAACTCATTTGCATGTGATTGCCTTGCGGGAAGGGGAAAGTTAATAGACGAGAGGAATAAGTTTTGTTTGCGAGTTCGAATTTGGGTAATTCGGGGATTCGAGCTGTTGGTTTGTTTTTTCTCTCAGCTGAAGTATGAGATTCATGATTGTTATTGAGTTATTGCTTTTCGGTAATCTTTAATGGTGCAGTTGTTTGGAAGTTATGTGATTAGGCAGTAGGAAGTTTAGTCATTGTGGGCAGGAAGGAAATCTCTAAATGCAATGTTTTCAGGAACTTAGGATTCACAGAAACCGATTTGTTACTTGGTGGTGCATTATAGATTCTCATATTGTCTGAATCATTTTACATCCATTCACATAAAAATGTCTTCCTAATTTTCTGGAAGTGAGTTTTTCTTGTTTATTTGATGGCATTGAGACCCGAAAGACAGTGAGGTGACGGAGGCTCGAAATTGAGGAGGGTTGAAAATAATGCTTCTTGATATATTGTCTTAAGAGATTGATTTCATTAATAGAATTGTTAGCATTTGACTCTTCTTACTTGTTCAAGTTCTGCTTGCTGTTTGCTTTTAGTTTTTAGTTTTTACTTAACAGAAAAATTAGAGCATAGTCTGATTAAGACAAGTTTTCTGCTTCGTGTCTGCTGAATCTGTTTCTGCCTAGCCTCAGAATTTTAAGTCTTCTGGTTCTGCTAATTGTTCATATGCTGATTAGGAAACGATTAGTTTGTGTTAGGGGTTGAATGAGTTATGGAAGAAACCTCTCTCACCAATGAGTATTCACCTCACGTGGAACACAGTGAAATTCATAAAGATGGAGATGGAGATGAAGATGCTCCAATTTCAGAGTTAGATGGCCATAATGGAAGAAAAGAATTTGTTCAACCTGCTGTTGGAATGGAATTCGAGTCATATGAGGATGCTTATAATTACTATAATTGCTATGCTAAGGAAGTGGGTTTTCGTGTTAGAGTGAAGAATTCATGGTTTAAGCGGAATAGTAGGGAAAAGTATGGTGCGGTGCTTTGCTGCAGCAGCCAAGGTTTCAAAAGAATTAAAGATGTTAACCGATTAAGAAAGGATACCAGAACTGGTTGTCCTGCAATGTTAAGGATGAGGCTAGTGGACTCACAAAGATGGAGGGTTCTTGAAGTTACACTTGAGCACAACCATTTATTAGGTTCTAAGATATACAAATCGATGAAGAAGGCGAATGGTCCACCTAAAAGGAAGACACAATTGAGTTCTGATGCCGGAGATCGAACTATCAAATTGTATCGAGCACTTGTGATAGATGCAGGTAGTAGTGGGACCGCAGATGTTAATGCTAAAAAAGTCCGAATTTTTCCTGATCATTCAAATCATTTGAACCTTAAAAAAGGTGATTYGCAAGCCATTTATAACTACCTATGTCGTATGCAGTTGACTAACCCAAACTTCTACTACTTGATGGATCTCAACGATGAAGGGCGCCTGCGCAATGTAATTTGGGTCGATGCTCGGTCAAGAGCTGCATGTGCTTTTTTTGGTGATGTTGTTTGCTTTGACAACTCATATTTGTCTAATAAATACGAGATTCCGCTTGTGGCCTTTGTTGGAATAAATCACCATGGTCAGTCAGTGCTGCTTGGTTGTGGCCTCTTGGCTGGTGAGACAACAGAGTCTTATACTTGGTTATTTAAAGCCTGGCTGTCATGTATGTCTGGCCGCTCTCCTCAAACAATTATTACGGATAGGTGCAATCATTTGCTAGCTGCAATTGCAGAGGTATTTCCGAAGTCTCAACATCGCTTTGGTTTGTCGTGCATCATGAAGAAAGTACCTGAAAAATTGGGAGGATTGCGCAATTATGATGCCATCAGGAAGGCATTTAATAAAGCAGTTTATGAAACTCTGAAAGTGATTGAATTTGACTCTGCTTGGGGATTCATGATTCAGCGCTTTGCAATTGGCGATCATGAATGGCTTAGATCTCTGTTTGAAGACCGAGGTCGGTGGGCTCCCGTTTATCTGAAAGACACATTTTTTGCTGGAATTTCTGCCATGCGTCAAGGGGAGAAGCAAAATCCCTTCTTTGATAGGTATGTTCACAAACAAACGCCGTTGAAAGAATTTCTTGACAAGTATGAACTGGCTTTACAAAAGAACCACAAGGAAGAAGCCTTTTCTGATATCGAATCAAGAAACTCTTTTCCCACTTTAAAAACAARATGTTCTTTTGAGTTGCAGCTCTCCAAAGTATTCACAAGAGAAATATTCACGAGATTCCAATTCGAAGTTGAAGAAATGTATTCATGCTTCAGCACAACACAGTTGCAAGTTGACGGACCATTGATCATATTCTTGGTGAAGGAACGTGTAGTGGTCGAGGGTAACAGGAGGGAGATTCGAGAATACGAGGTCCTTTACAACAGAACAGCGGGTGAAGTTCGTTGTATATGCAGTTGCTTTAACTTCTATGGATATCTATGTCGCCACGCATTGTGTGTTCTTAACTTCAATGGGGTCGAGGAGATCCCTTCTAAGTACATTTTATCGCGATGGAAAAAGGATTATAAGCGATTGTATGTTCCAGATTACGAAACCAACCTTGCAGATGTTCCGGACCGTGTGCAATGGTTCAATCAGTTGTACAAATGTGCTTTACAAGTTGTAGAAGAAGGGGTGATTTCTCTGGACCATTACAAGGCTGCATTGCAAGCTTTTGAGGAATCGTTGAGTAGGGTTCATGAAGTAGAAGACAAGCATGAATAACTGRATAACTGAGAGCCTCGGCTCGGTCTAAATTACGTGCTCTRTTGAGATAGGAGTAGTTTTTGTTAAGCATCGATACAAAAGAATTTACTGTGAATTAGTGTAAAAAGTCTTCTTTTCTCTTTTGTGAATCTGGTGCTTGTTTTAAATCTTCTCCATGAAGTTGAAGATATTAAAAGTTGGAAGAATGGGGGAGACTTGAATAAAGGGGGCTTAATTATTGGAATTTTAGTTTTGAACTAAAAGAAAAGAGGGAACAATTGGAAAGTTCTGTGCCATATATATATATTTTACTACCATAAGTAGGGATGGGCGAATTTGAACTCGTGATCTCCCAATAAAAAATAGTCACAAATTACCGCTAAACTAAACTTATGTTGATTCTGTGGCACAGACGACATGAAAACAGTAAAAATGTATGAAGAAAACAGTAAAAATGTATGAAGATAAAAATTATGATGAAATATTTAGGGATATGTTTTATATAATATGTTTGATATATTAATCTTTTCAAATTGTTTGAGAATATTTGTTTTCTTTCACGTGTTTTATTTATCTGTTTTTATAACCTTGAAATATTAACACATTTAAATTGAATATGTTTAGAAAATAATTAACTGATAACATATAAAAGTATGAAATAACAAGATATTATTTGATTTTTTAGTTTAAATGAAAATTAGAGAATAAATTAATAATATTTTAACAAGTTAAGTTATTGTTTGCATGACAAAATCAATTTATATTTTATTTTGTTAGATGTGTTTTCTCATTTAAGGTAAAACGCAGTTATTGACCACGATTTCAGTTAAAACTTGACCAAAAATCACGTGTTAGGGATTGAAATTGGCATTGACTGCAACTTTGGTTCGATATATATCTTTCCTTCACTATTAAATACAAAACTTATGTTTTAGCATATGGCGGCTAAACCATAGTTAATTCACAATTCTATGTTATATTTCATATAACTAATTAAAAAATTATTTATACAAATATATCACTTAAAAAAAATGCCAGTGAATTATTCAAATTATAATTTTTTAAAATAATTTTCTTTTCTCCAACACAGTACAACTACCCATAACGTTTTTAACCTAAAATATATTTATTGTCTATTTGATCTAATTATTGCCATAAGTATTTTTATAAAAAATTAAAAAATAAAACCAACGGGACAATGACATTTCATTTAACAAATTATACACTATATTTTATTTTACTAATCAAGAGGTGCAGAAATCACTCTACATGGTTCAGAAATCGTCTACATTGTACACGACTTTCGAGGAAATCACATACAATGTTTGTAATTTCTCGTGCTAACTCATCTCATCTCCCAATCCACCTCATATATCACGTGTTGGCACTTAAATCGCATCCTTAATTTTTGATAACATAATTTTATAATTTTTTATTTAAATTACATTTATTTTCTCGTTACTTTTCAATGTACATTATTTTCGTAATTTGTTTTCAAAACTACATTATTCTTAAAATTAAGCATTCTCCCCCTAAAAACTGAATATTTTAGAGGCACTTGCAAATATGGCAAAAAAATTTAGTAGAATAAGTAAAATAGTAACCACATTTAGTTTTTTCAAATATAGCAATTTTTTTTAGAAAAAACGGAGGTCCAGTTGTAAAATTACAAATTCACCCTTTAATATATCTGATATATATCTGTAATATATCTGACTACTGATATATATCTCTGATATACCACTGATATAATAATGATATACAATTGATTTACTTATGATATAACCATGATATCTACTCAACTTCTATCATGTCTTACCACTGATATACGTATGCTAACCATTGATTTACCATGCTAATACAATACATATATATGTGATATATATTTGATATGTCTCTAATTTACCGTTGATATACAAATGATATACCACTGATATAACTATGGTATCAACTGATATAACTTATTATATGATTATATGATTTACCACTAATATAACACTGATATATACTTAATATGCTTCTAATTTACCACTTGTATACCTCCGATATAACCATTATATCTACTAATATAACCATTATATATATGTGTTGATATATATATATATATATATATTTTGATATTGTTGATATCATACTATTATATCCAATATCTTTTTCTTATGAAAACAATGGTGCAAAATTTTTTATTTTTTATTTTTGAAATATAAAGTTATTATATAAAAGGTTTATGTGGACCATGCAGTCCAAAAAGACAAGTTAACATTTTGCTGTACTTTATAAATTTAAACAGTTGATATCCTTTATATTTAGTATCTAATTAATATTAATATTGAATAAATAATAGTGATATAGTAATCAACATTATCGATAATATTAGTATATTAAACAACAAGTTGAAATGAAAAACTATAATTTAAACAGCCGATATACCACTCAAAATTAAACATTTGATATAGTTTATATTTAGTATATCAGTTGCAAGTATATTTAGTATATCAGTTGGAAATATATTTAGTATATCATAAATTAGAAGTACATCAGATATATATATTATATGTATAATACGTACATTTGATGTATATCAGTGGTATATTTGATAATGTATATCATGGTATATTTGATACTTTATATTAGAGGTACATCGAATGTATATCAGAAGTATATCAGAGTTACATCGGATGTACATTAGATATAGATTTGATGTATATCGTATACAAATTTACATAAGATGTATATCAGATATAGATTTGATGTATGATATATTGGATGTATATCAGATATAGATATACATCAGATATATATTAGATATCATAAGGGTAAAATTAGAATAATAAAAAATCCGAAAATAAAAATTCAAATATTTTGCTATATTTGAAATTTTGAAAAGTTGATGACATTTTTTAAAATATATAAAATATTTTTACTGCCCATTACAATTACTCAATATTTTACTTAAAAATATTTAAAAAAAAACACATTTCAAATCCGAAAATAAGAAAGTTGAAAAATTGGGTCTCACTGGGGAAAATAGAACGCGCGCCAAGCAAAGTGAAAACCCGCATTTTCAGTCGCTTTGGCGCAAATTTTCCAAAGGTCTTCCTCCTCGCGCTCGCGTCTCGATTCCTTTCCCAGAGAAGCTACTGAGCGCCATTGCTTCTGCTCTCAAGGTACGTTCTCTCCCCCCGCGTTCTTTAAATTTCTGTTTGGTTTCCAAGAAAAACGATCCATGGAAAGAAAAACACGATGCTGAGAAAAAGGTCTCAACCTCAGCTTTTAAACGAAATATATTGTTTTAATCAATCACTTTAACCGATAAACTTCGAGTATACTATGTTTGATCTTCCGTATGCGTTTAAGCCATTAATTTGTTCATAGCTATGTTCATATCTATTTTGAAATTTTCGAAAATTACGGGCGTTTTTACTACTTATTTGAAATTTGCGTAAATTGATTGATCTTTTTTCAAGCTCAATGAGTTTTGACTCTGTTTCTGGCGATCCTCTCGTTTCCGTTGTTTTTCCAGCCAGGTTGGAAGACGTAAAGTAGATTGAGAAATGAAGTTTAAGGCATTTCTCACTGATAATGGTGTAAATCTCTTGGAGAAGAGGTTTCTGCCGGCTCTAGACAAGATGGGAAAAATATGCCATCTCTACTTGACTAGAGATTATGTCATCTTCTTGCACAATCTCCTTAACGGTGATGGAATCCAATCAATTGCTCAGTTCCGGAAAGAAGCTCTCTTCGACGATTACCGAATCTCCAGCCAGAACGATGATCGCATTGCATTTACCATAGACATTTCCCTTCTTCACCGTGCTGTTCGTAGTAGTGTGAGCATTTGTTCTGAGTTTGGTAATGGTCCAACTGCAAATCGCCTCCAAATTAAATTGGTGAAGAAATTGCCTCTGAATTGCACCCAACCAATGCCTTTCCTTACATTTGAGACTAAAGGTTACAAGTCTGCTGTTATTCAGGACGTACCAATCTCAAAGCCCATGTCAAGAGCTCAAGTTCTTGAACTTCAAACTGCTCTAGATATGGCACAAGATTTGCCTCAGACACTTGTGCAGGTTCCTGATCTTAATGAGTTGCAGAACTTTGTAGATCGAATGAAGCATGTTGGTGATTTGCTGAATGTCTCCATAAGCAAGTATGGAGATTTACATGTGCAGATTTCCACAACGTTGATCACCCTTGGTGCTGAGTATCGAAAATTATTCGTCATAGGGGAACAAGCAAATGCTCCAGCTGAAGACGAAAATCTAAGTGCTCAGACTAGATCTACCAAAGCAATATCGAGGGGAGATGCTCAATCTGTACAGGTGAGTGTGAAGCACTTTGCCAAGAGTCTTCAGTATCACTTGGCTAAGCCAGATTGCACTTTCTATGGCATTGCTCCTCAGGGTGCTTGCTTGACAGTGATATTTCAGTTCTTCATCCCTGGCTCTCGACAGACTGATAAATCAATCAGTCTACATTGTCGGCTTCCCGTTCTTGACCCAGGAACGAGTTGAATTTTGATGGCCTTCTCATGTGGGCTATGGTGTTAAAGAGAAAATGTCAATGGAATTCGTCATTTGACGTTATGAATCTAGGATTGTAGTGACTGTAATACAATCTTAAATTTTCTGTGGTAGAAGATGGAAGAACATTAGTTTTTTCTTCCAACAAATGCATCTTTGTCAATTACTTGTGGATTTAAGTATTTAGGCCCTCACTAAACAGCTAGCGAGGGAGAGGTGGGATCGTTGATTTAAAGAATTCAACCATTTCACCAGTAATCTTTACACGAACATAGACCATGTTTGAAATGGTGGAATCTAGTCCTGTCCCTAACAATTACTTCTCTAGTATACACCTCTGAGACCAACTTTGCCATACTGTGACAATCCATGCACATTCTAAGGTTTTTCACAATTCTAATTGTGAACCCCGGTTGTGAATTAACGAGTCCAAAAGCAATGGCCAACTTCTCACTATGACGAAAAACTGCATTCTCTTTATCCTCTTCTGCAATGTCAAGGAACACTTCTGAGATATCAGGTGAATACCCTGCTAATTTCAGGTCTTGGGTCATTTTTTCTAGCTTAACATAAATTTCCTTTGTTTGAGGGTGTGATCTGTCCCCAGCTACGAACTCGTGAACCGTTCCATTCATCTCTATCAAACTGCAACCAGGTGTTTTCTTGATTCCTTTATCCATCATTGTCTGTCTTAACTCTCGCAAGTCATTCCATCTCTTGCAAGCTGCATATATATTACACAGGAGAACATAGGCAGCACCGTTCTCAGGCTCCAACTGGAGAATCTGGTTTGCAGCCATTTCAGCCATATCAGCTTCCTTATGAACTCTACAACCAGCTAGAAGAGCTCCCCAAACTATTGAATTGGGTTTCATTGGCATATTCTCTACAACTTGATGGGCTTCTTTTAGACGACCAGCTCGGGCAAGAAGATCAACCAGACAACCATAGTGTGCTATATTGGGTTCAATGTTATGTTGGGTTGTCATGCTACGAAAAAACTCTCGTCCTTCATCTACCATGCCGGTGTGAGTACAGGCAGAAAGAACGCCAATGTAAGTAACCTCATCTGGCCAAATTGAAGCTTTTAGCATTTTAGAAAACATATCCAGAGCTTTCTCACCATGCCCATTAACTGCAAGGCCAACTATCATGGCTGTCCATGTAAACTTGTCTCTCTGGTTCATTTCTTTGAATACCCTTTGTGCTTTGTCAACATTTCCACACTTGAAGTACATGTCTATTAAAGCATTTCTAACAAATGCATCGTTGTTGATCTTGTTTCGGTCGATATAAGTCTTTATCCATTCTCCTAACTCAAGGGCTCCCAGATGTGCACAAGCATTCAGAATACTAACCATAGTGAACTCATCAGGCTGCACATTTGTTACTTGCATATTGCGGAATAGCTCCAATGCTTCTTTGAATCTGTTCACGTGGAGGTATCCATTGATCATGGCAGTCCATGAAACGTAATCTTTCTCAGGCATCTTGTCGAAATAATTCCGAGCAACATCAATTTCTCCCAAGTTGGTAAACCCGGCTACGACGCTAGTCCAAGATATGATATCTCTATTACTCATATTCCTGAAAATCCCAAGGGCAGCATCCATTTCCCCACAAGCAGCATACATATCAATCAGAGCATTTTCAAGAATCAAACTGCACTCAACCTGGCAGTTGTTGACATATCTATGAACCAGCTTCCCAGTTTTTAAATCCTTCAATTTGGAGCAAGCTGACAGGATTAATACAAGGGTCACCGTGGTGGGCAGCACTTGCTTTTCCTGCATACCAAGAAAAAGTTTTCTTGATTCCTCAAACTTCCCATCTTTGTTGTAGGCAGAGATCATCATATTCCAAGTGATCACATCAGCTTTAGAGCAAGAATCCAGAACCCCACGAGCCATATCAACAAGGCCACACAAGAGGTACATTTGCACTAAAGCAGTCTGAACAAACACATTGGACTGAAGCCCATGCTTCAGAACGTGGCCATGAAACTCTTTTCCATATTCTAATGCAATGTCTCTTGTAAATCCCTTGAACAGGAACGGGAAGGTGTAACCATCAGGCTTAACATCCCTCCTCAACATTTCCAAATACAGAGAAACTCCGAGCTCGGGAGAATCCAGCCGGGAGTAGCCTCTGATCATGGTGTTCCAGAGAAACACATTCGGTTCAGGAATTTCATCAAACAGGTGATGTGCATATTTCAAGTCACCATGTTCATGCGTACAACAGAAGGTCATAACTCCGTTTTGGAGAACTGGGTTGGCATGGAGACCTGTTTTAATTGCTTGGCAGTGAATTTGCTGAAGCTGGTCCATGGATTTGCAGGTCTGAAGGAGATAGAGTAGACGGCGGGTGGGTGGAGAGAGGGGCATTGAAGCTGTGGAGGGTCGAATTTTGTGAGCTTCGAATTTGAAAAGCTTGCAATGGAGTGATGCAACTGAGTCAAAGGCATCGGCGCTGGCATGCGGCATAATTGGAAAACTACACCCATCACAATGGAAAAAACGAAAAAAATAATTGCGGTGAACGTGGATCGAACACGTGACCTTCAGATCTTCAGTCTGACGCTCTCCCAACTGAGCTATCCCCGCAATCACGTATACATGTAAGTCTGTTTAAATATTATAGTAATCATTTTAAACAACCCAAATTAAAATAAAAAAATATTATATCTTTGACTTTGTTTACTATAAATTCTATGGAATCATACTCATAAATTTGATGTTATCTGTTAAAATGATCAAAAATCAAAATAAAAGACAGACATATAATCGTCACTATAATACTTATTTTTTTTAGTTAATTACAAATACATTTTACCATAAATATATGGAGTAGTTTTGACTAATTTTAACTCTTAACAATTCTTTACTTTGAGTTTTCATCTCCATTTAGCCTCTCAATATGTCTCTTTTCATGATGGAGTATGAACTTTCGAGGTTGAAAGTTTGATCCTCATCCTAATATATGTTGTACTGAAAAATATATATGAATTTGAAGATGAACTTAACAAGAAAAGAGTAATAGAAAAACTAATTGAATCTTGAAAAAGTAATCGTTATAAATTTTTTTAAAATATTGTTAAAAATGAAACTAATTCCAAAAATATTACAATATTCAAACTAATTGCTTCCGTCTACACCATCGAGATCCCTACAGCGCACATCCTCCCCGGAAGTTGGTTGCGATTGATTCCACACCAATTTTATCAAATAAAAATGAAGTATACATAAAATTGACTGCAGGGAACAAATCGCCGCTGGAATTCTCCCAAACTGGAGGGAGAAGTGGGGATCATCGCGCCACTCATCATTGAAAATGAGGGGAGATTTGACGTGGGCGGAAGAGGATGTTCATGGGGCGGTTTCCCGTCCCCATCCCTACCCCACAAAATTTCTCGTGGAAAATTGGTGGGATCAGTTTCCCCGAGAATTTTTTCCCATTTATTTTTTTATTTTTGAAATTATTTTTTAATAAATAAATTTTTATTTAATGACTTAATTTCTAAGATATAATTATCCCAAATATATATTAAGTGGGTGAGTAGGAAGAATATAATTTTTTTAGTACGTGTATGTATAAGGAAGATAACATAATTATTTTAGTATGCATATATAAATATTAAAAAAAAATTACGCCAGGTGGGAAACAGGAACCTGTCCCTGTCCTCATTTAGATGGTGGGAAATTTTTTTCTCCCAATGCGGATCCATATATTATTTGATTGTATTTGAAATTATTGGGTAAAATTATACTCGAGGTGAGACTGTGAAAGCGATGTGAGTTAGGAGACAAAGATGAAAATCTCGACCAAATTCTAGATGGATCACTCGATCAGAGGAGGACTAGACTACTCGACTAGAGGAGACTCGAGTGGAGTCAAACTACCCAGACTGAGCCGATTGGACCTAGTCAAGTTGGTTCACTTGAACAACCCAAAGAAACTCCCTTTACAAAGAAGAGGAGAGACCTTGTATGCGAGATACACCTTCAAAACCCTTATCTTTACTATTCTCAATAAAACTCTCTGCTAACTTAGACTTCAAAGTGTGCTATGTTTACTACTACATCAGTGTGCAGGTGTTTGCTGGATCTATCAATGCAATCAACCAGATGACAACATTTTGACATTTTTTTAATCTATATATATATAATTTTTTTTTTTTTTTGCCTTTCAACTCCCTCGTGTTTTGAAATAGTAACTCCAACAAAACTAGGAAAAATAGGGTACATATTTATTCTATTAAAAATATTAATAAAGCAACCTAATTTCCACGCCTTTCCACACCTTTACAATACATTACACTATACAATGTAAACTTTTTCTTTTATAAAAGTTTACTTTAGAAAATTAAACTATGCATTATAGAAGTTTAAATATATTATTTATTTTGTTAGCAATGTCTCAGCGTGTCTTACACTTTATGATAAATTTTAATAGTGGTTAATAGAAAACGAACGATGTTGAATATTAAATCAACAATATTTATTGACCTATGAGAATTTTTGACACCTATAAAAGGGGTACATGAGTGGACTCCCGTTTGTTTTGTGAAATTTTATAGATGGATTTGGGGAGGATATAGAATTTTATTATATATTTCATAAAAGTAAATTAATTTAATATAATAAATTAAATCGATACCTGAAATAGAAATATTAGAATGTTTATTTATTTTCAAGTTTTAAAGAATTGAAAAGAATCGATTTATCTCTTTATAACTCATTGTTTGCTTTTACGGGAAAATAATGATACACATATTTCTATTATTTATCCTTCATTAACTTATCCCTCTCTATTTAATATATTAGTTCAAATTCGATTCAATTTGATAGTTAGAATAATTATTCATTTTCATGTTAAGAAAAACTATGGTGGTTCACTTTAAAGTAGTTATAGAAGTACTCACTTTAAAAATAATTATTGAGGGTAAAAACTGACCACGAAACATGTGAGGTTCAAGTGGTGAAATTTGGCGGTGGAGGCCAAACCCCCCGGAAACGTACAACTAACAGAGGAAGCAACACTGGTTTTAGCATAAACGTACGGAGCGAACGCGACACACTTTGTTGCAGGACCTCTACAGCGGGTCAGGGTGGCAAATGACAAGGGTGCTACGCCACGTGCTATGAATGTCTCCTAACGGTCCGTCAGAACTTGTACGTAAGTAGACCCTACCACGCTGCACGCCAGGCGTCCTCCCTCATGACCACGAAATAAGTGAAAAATTTGTCACTAATATTACTAAGGTGTTTACTATTGGAAATATTATGTAGAGAAATTTAAGGAAACACAAAAATAAACAATCTGAACCCAACGTAGCTTTGTTTCCTTAAGATAATTTTGTTCACTCTATGTTGCTCAAGGTTTCATGAACAAATGTCTCTTAGGATAAGACGGATATACCAACCTGTGAATGCAGCACTTCACGCATAAAGCTCAACAAACTCAAAGTATTTAAGTATTCGTACTTAGGGAAAAAAATAGAGAAGTTTGATGGATGAGTTTTCTATCTTACAAACCTAAAAAGAGCGACATATTTATAGACTATTTATGGTTATTTTTTCATATTTATGGCTTCATTTTTAATAAAAAATAGTTTTATTCAAAAATTTCAACGCTTACCATTTCTTCTCTCTTGCAATTACTAACTTGATCGTCGGAGAACATTAGACGAGATACCGCATCATTTGTCAGGATTCGTTGTTGCACACTCGTTCGTTATTCATTCGATTTTTCATATCAACAATAATAATACCAAGCAACACAAAGAAAATAGGTCGTGCATGTTTATTCTGTTAGAACTTGGAAGATATAAAGCACTTTCCTTTTCTATATTTTTCACACCTCACGATATTATATAAAATAACTTTTTTCTTATTTAAAAATATTTAACTTTGGGAAAGCCTTAAACAATGTAGAAATTTAAAGTACAATGTTATTTCAATAAAATATATGTCCCACCCACCCTATCATGTTATACGTTATGACAAATTTAAATCATATTTAATGAAAAATTAATTATGTGATTCAATATTAGATTATAAAGTAGGTGATGTTTGTTTAGTGTGAATTCTGGAGGCTCATAAAATAGACCAGATTTCGAGTTTTATTTTGACATACTTCATTTTTAAAAATTGTTCATTTTATATAAAATATAAAAAGAAAATTATTAAAATTTTTCGAAAATAGGTGTACATTTAATTCAGATTAATTAACAAAAAATTAGGCAAGGGTCGTTAATGGAAAAAAAAATAGTTGTTCCATACACAAATTTAAATAATAATAATAATAATAATAATAATAAGGGTGTGAGTTTTATAGGATTCTCTATCATCACAATTTTATTTTTAGTTTTTTCTACATAAAAAATTATGCTGGTTTTTCACAATCTATTGTATATTTTATTCATGCCTTCAAAACACATATGAATTCTTAGCCAACTTAAATTAAAAAAAATTGGAAACTATTTTATTTGATTTGCAAATTTTAATTTTGATTTTGAAAACATTTTAAAAATTCAATAACAAGACCGAAGTATACATGCATCAAAGTAAAAGTAGTGATTATAAGTTTAATTTGGTTACAGGTGTGATTCTGGTTGTATTGACCGTATCCTTTGGTGTAATTGGTTATTCCTTACCTCGGGACCAAATTGGTTATTGAGCAGTCAAAATTGTAATAGGTGTACCGAAAGCTGTTCCAATAATAGGGTCACATTTGACAGAATTATTACACGGAAGTGCTAGTGTGAGACAATCTACCTTGACTCGTTTTTATAGTTTAAACACTTTAACTTTTAAATATCCAATCATTTAAATTCTTAGGCACAATTGTTCTTTTTGAGTCGTATCATCCTCTAACAACAAACAATCTCAAAGGAAAATGATAATTTGATTACTTTTCAAGTCAAGTCATCATATTATATATTGATGAACCTAGTAGTTAGGGGTGTTCAAAAAACCCGACAATCTGACGAACCCGATGAACCCAACCCAAACCGTAAGGGTTGAGTTGGGTTAGAGGAAGGTTTGGATTGGGTTGGGTTGAAATTTTCCCAACCCGACCGGGTTGGGTTAGATCTCGGGTTCAACCTTTAAAAATTCGGGTCAACCCAACCCAACATGAATTAATGCATATTATATATATATTTTTAATTATAAATAATATAATAATATCTTTATAAGTATATAATATTTTTTTATCTTTAATCTCAACCCTCCATTATTTTTAATCCTAACCATTCATTTTAGGTTAGAGTTTTTTTTTATCTTTTCAATCTCACTTATCCTCCTTGTTTCTCTCAAGCCTTCTCTCCTCCTCCATTTTCTTCCCTCTCTCAAGCTTCTTTCCTTCATTTTCTTATATCTCTCAAGTTTCTCTCTCCCATTTTATTCCCTTACTCAAGCTTCCCATCGCCATCGTCCTTCGCAGCTCCCGTCGCTGCCCGTCTTTGGAGCTCACGTCACCGTCTCAGCCCATCGTCATCGCCGCCGGCCTTACCCTCTCTGCCATCCGACATTATCACGAAAGGAGCCCCGGTGAATGAGGTTTTGATTCTTCTATGTGAGCCGTTTTGTACCTTTGAGGTTAGAAAAATATATGGAGAAAAAAATAACAACCTGACAACCCAACCCGACAAACCCAAAAATTTTGGGTTGAATTGGGTTGGGTTGGGTTGGCCATCAATTTTAGACCCGTCGGTTCTCATATATGGCCAACCCGAAAATTCGGGTTGGTTCCAAAAATACTCCTAACCCGACCCGACCGAACCCGTGAAGTAGTGGTTGTTAATTTCAAATTTTAGTCTTTCTTTATTATTATTTGTTTCTTTTAAATACTTTTTATTATTTTTTTCCAAAGTGAAAAAAGAAAAAGCAAAAGAAAAAGTTACCCTTTATGTCACCTTTATGTGGACATCTGCCTAAAGTTGCTAATTGCCATGGATGAGTGTTATTAAGGGCAGTTTGGAATCATGTATATAAATAGGCAAGTGAATTTGATAATTTTAGCAAAGAAAAAAAATCATTTGATGTTTCCTAATTTCTAAAATGGAGTCCAAATTTAGAGTTAAATGCTTGTTAGTAACAATAATATTTATTTTTGTGGGTGATGATATGCAGGTATCCAATGGGTGTCTTCAAGATGAAAGATTGGGTTTGTTGCAAATCAAGGCCTTCTTTTTATCGCATAATATCAACCAAAACTCCAATCCTTTTGATTCATGGGTTGGAGCTAATTGTTGCAATTGGACTCGAGTTCGTTGCAATAATCTCACTTCCGATGCCCAGGTGGTGGACCTTTTCCTCCATAACTTGTTGGATTATAACAATTATGATTTCGACCATCGTTTGTTGAATGTGTCCATATTTCAAAATTTAAAGGGATTGAAAGGTCTCGACTTGTCCTTGAATAGATTCTCTGGTTTTACTGGAAACCAAGTTACGTCAATTACTTCTTTTAATTTACCCAAGTTGATTTTATTACATGATTAACATTCCTCCTCTTCAAGATCTCACGAGCAAATTAGAGCTTTGATGATAAGTTTTTTTTTTCCTTCATCTTTGAATGGGCTTCATAGTGTTGAAGAAGTTGGTTCTACCATGATTTCAAACTTGTATCCATTCCAGATATGCAAAATCATATTATCTAAGTCCATGATGTAATTTATTGTTACGTTTTGTTTTCTTTGTGTTCTTGTCCAAGATAGATTTAAAAATTTTGAGAGAATTATATTTACGTGGCAATAAATTTAACGGCACAAAACAATTAAGATAGTAGTTTAACAACTTAATCTAAAATAAATTAAATAGATTTTCCACTTTATTTCATGTGGTTTATTTTTAAAATAACCTATCTTCTTTTTATTAAATTTTCAGGTACTGTAATACTGAGAAATTCGGATATTAGATATATGGCTATTATGTATTTTCGCTGCATTATTTAGTGTAAATAATCCGTTTGTAGCATTAAATATATCCAAACATATATGAAAGAACTCTTATAGAAAATTAGGGATTAATTTTGAAAAATGATATAGTCTATTATGTCTAGACTTTTTTTATTTTTTATTTTTATTTTTTGGGTTTGATCTGATTGTTGTAATTGAAAATGAGTTATAATAATATTAGCACAATAATTTATTTTCAAGTAATGAATTAATTTATTATTATTGTTATTTTTTTCAGGATTTAATGAATTTTCAAGTTTCAACAAATTAGAGGTATTATATCTAGGAGGAAATTGCTTTGGTAATAATATTTCCTCATCTGTAAGTAGACTTACATCTTTGAAGCAATTATCACTTTACTACACCTGTTTGGAAGGATCTATTTCTTTATCCGGTAAGTTTGGTTAATCACTCTTTTTTATTTAATTTACATTAGAAGCTTAAAATTGTTTTAGACTTTCCTAATCCTTTCTTTCAATTTAAAATTATTTCAAAATATTTTTATAATTTTCTCCCATTTGAGAGTTTTAAATCTAAGTGACTATAAATTAAATGACTTAGTAGAAATACAAGGTAATTCATAGCTAGCACTCTTATTAAAAAATAAAAACAAAAAAAAAGGTAGATGGCACTTTAAAAACTTAATATTTATTTATTAATCACATAAAGTTTGAAACAAATTAATTTGAAACAAACTTAATATTTATTCTAAATAGATTTTTTATTTTCCTAAAAAAATAAATAAATAGATTTTTCATTGTACAAGTGGGTTTTTTTAAGGAACCCAATTTCTTCATCCAAGTGTCATTGTAACATCCTAAAAAATTGGAATTCTTAGATCTGACTTTCAATTCATAAAATCATTGAAGATTACTCTTTTAGTCCAAATTGTATTAAAAGAAAAAAAAAAAGACTTCAAGTACACAACTAGTATATTATTCTTTTTCTTCTTTAATTTGAGTAAAAAAAAATGGAAAATTTGGTAGCCTTAGATTTAAGTTATTTATTTGTTATTTTTTTTAGTACAACATGTAGGGTGGAAGATCGAACTCACAATTTCTTTGAGATATATGTYAATTATCGCTGAACTTGCTCGCTTTGACAACCTTAAATTTAAATTACAGTGGATTGAATGTCATACAACAAATGTAAGATAATTTTAATTAAATTGTTACTTAATCTATGTCGTTTGAAACATAAATTAGATGGACTTAAAATTAGAAACAAATTTTGAAACTCTTTGAATTATACAAATCAATCAAATCTCTTACATATATGTGAAATTATTTTTCACTATGTCAAGATTAAGTTCTTGGTTTAACTACAAAGTAGATATTTGTAGTATTGGTTTTATCCTCATGAGTTGAGTTTATTACGATGTGAAAGTTGGTTCAATAATTTTATTGAAACAATTTATTGGACTTCTTGTACAGGATTGGAAAGATTACAGATTTTAAATCTCAAAAGCAATAATCTCAACAATAGTATATTTTCATCTTTGAGGGGACTTGTATCGTTAAAGACTTTGACTCTTCGTAGTAATAATTTGAGAGGTTAGTTTAATTAATGAAATCCTACAAATATGAATAACTTTTGCCCTTCAACTCCATGCTCTGTTTTTTACTTTTTTTTTTTTTTTTTTGTTCTTTTAATAACTTGACATTTTTGTTCCCCAGATATTGCAAAATTAAAAAGCTTGGAAATATTTGATCTTTCAAACAATAATTATTACGATGGAGCAATACCCTTGCAAGGTAAGTATGTTCAAATTTGGAGAGTCTCTCAATTACAATTTCATGACAAAAGGGAAAAGAAAAACCATTTTCACTTTATTTTTTGGTTATATATTAAAACTAACTCTATCTTATCTTATCAAAGCCAATTTGAACATGCCAAACCGAATATAGCTCAAGTGGTTAAGACATCTATCTCTGAACCAGAACTAATATTGTCTATGTATTTTATCTTTTGAATTCTTGTCAAACAGATTTGAAGAATTTAAGAGCATTGGATCTATCATATAATACATTCAATGGTTCACTTCCAATACAAGGTAATCTCGCTCTTGCAATTTAGACTGATGGGATTCCAACTCTTATTTTCCGTTGTTGATTTACTTTTCAATATTGCACTTAAAATCCACAAAATAAACCATTCAAGCCCTTAAGTAATATTAATTAGGTGGAATTTATAAAAAAAAAAATCCTCATTAGAACTACAACTGTTAGATTATTTAATTCTTAAATTTTTTACATCAATTAAGCCAACATTTTTATTAAAATATTGATAACACAAAATCAGAATCGAAGGAAATTAAATTAAAAGAGAATAATAAGAACGTAAGATAACTATTTTGTTTGTTTTTTAGAAACATTAGTTCAAGTCTTCCTTTTGTTTCTTATATAGTTTTTATAAATACTTTTAAAACATCCATTTTAATTTTTGAAAGAATAGTAAAAGGTTGTTTATTTCCCTCCATTTGTGTATTGATTGGTTTCATATTTATCTTACTATAAAATTAGTTAAACGTTGCCGTGTCAATGTAAAATGGCACCTCAACTTAGATGAAGATTTTGAATTTGAACGACTAGAAATAAATTTACCGTGTCATTTGTGAGTTGATAATAAAAAGTTGTCAATCTACCACAACTTATGTACATTAGGTAGATAAATTTATTAACTTTTATGAGGTAATATTTTAATCTGTGTTATCTAAGGTGAAAAACGTTTGAATTTTTTTTTTCACTTTTATGGACAGGATTTTGCTGCTTGAGTTGGATATTAATAATAATGATATTAGAGGTAAATTTTCAGACTGTATTGGAAACTTCACTAGACTCCAATATCTTGACATCTCATCCAACCAATTCAATGGAAAAATTCCAAACACCATTGTCAACCTCACATCAATTGAGTACCTGTCTTTGGTTGAAAATAACTTTGAAGGCCCGTTCTTATTTTCCTTCCTGGCTGATCTGACCAACCTCAAGGTTTTTAAGCTATCGGATACACAAGTGGATACCGAAAAATCTTCTTGGAAACCCATGTTTCAATTGGACATCTTTACACTGCGAAACTGTGAAGTTAATAAGCAAAGCACATCAAATATTCCTAGTTTTCTATTATCACAACGCTACTTGAGTGTCATTGACCTTTCTCATAACCAATTGGTTGGAACTTTTCCAGTTTGGTTGTTGCACAATAACTCCGAATTGGTGTTCTTGGATTTGAGAAACAACTCACTTACGGGAACTCTTCAATTGCCCACTTGGAAACAAAAGTTGTCGTACCTGAAGATTTCTCACAACAATTTTAGTGGTCAACTACCCAATAATGTTGGCCTCTTTCTACCTGAAGTTGATTACTTCAATATATCAAGCAATAGCTAGCAATAGCTTCGAAGGTAATCTTCCTCCATATAYGGAACAAATGGAATACATGTCCTACTTGGATCTATCAAAGAACAAATTTTCTGGAAATTTACAAATGTCTATGTTCAACAATATGTCTGATCTACAATGTTTGCTGCTTGGCTTCAAAGGTAATCTTCCTCCATATATGGAACAAATGGAATACATGTCCTACTTGGATCTATCAAAGAACAAATTTTCTGGAAATTTACAAATGTCTATGTTCAACAATATGTCTGATCTACAATGTTTGCTGCTTGGAAGCAACAGCTTTAGTGGAAGCATTGAGTATGGGTGGAACAATAGCATGGTAAATATGGTTGTGATGGATATATCAAATAATATGATTTCAGGAAAAGTTCCTAGTTGGATTGGGAGTTTGAGAAGTCTTCAATATCTCGGAATATCAAAAAATCAATTTGAAGGTGAACTTCCTGTTGGAATTTGCTCTCTTCATCAACTTAAGTTCTTGGATGTCTCTCAAAATAAATTATTTGGTATGCCCTCTTGCCTCGACTCTTCGTCATTGATTTACTTATGCATGCGGGAGAATTGCTTCTTAGGGCCTATACCACATGCAATTTCAAATGGCTCGAAGTTGGAAGTTCTTGATCTCAGCTACAACTATCTTTCAGGACCTATTCCTAATTGGATTCACAAACTTACGAGACTACGAGTTCTTTTGTTGAAGATGAATCAATTGCAAGGTTCAATTCCCCAACAATTATGCGAAGTTAGAAAATTAAATATTATAGATTTTTCAAATAATAAACTCAATGGATCAATACCTCCTTGCTTAAATACTATGACATTTGGGGCGATAAAAGGTAGTAAATATTCAACTGTTGAAAAAATGGCTGATTTCGTTCGTGGGACTGATTTTCAACCTAGATATTTTGGAAGTTATTTCGGAAATTTCCTACAACATGAGTCTGTGRAAGTMACASGACAGATCGAAGTGGAATTTACTRCGAAGAGTAGGTTCGACATTTATAAAGGGAATATTCTAGAATATATGTCTGGACTTGATCTATCACATAATCAACTAACAGGTAACATTCCACCGCAAATTGGAGACTTGCTACAAATTCATGCTTTGAATTTTTCGCACAATAAGTTGGTCGGACCTATACCAAATGAAATCTCCAATTTAAAACAATTGGAGAGTTTGGGTCTTTCCAATAACTTTTTGAGTGGAAACATCCCTTCAGAACTAGTCGGACTCAATGCGCTTGCTATCTTCAACGTGTCATTCAATAATTTGTCGGGTATGATCCCTACATCACCRCACTTCTCGACATATCCTGCAAGCAGTTATTTTGGTAATTATCATCTCTGTGGATCATATATTGAAGAAAAATGCTCAAGACCTATTTTACCACCAGACAACCAATTTATAAAGTCGAGAGAAGAACATGGATCATTCATTGATTTACAAGCATTCTGGTGGAGCTTTAGTGCTTCCTATGTCACAATATTGTTGGGATTTGTAGTAGTTCTTTACATCAACCCTCAATGGCGTGAAGCATGGTTTTATTTTATTGAAGATTGTTGTTCTTACTTTTGCAAGTGTATTTGAAACATATTCTTCTCGTGTCAAACTTGAAAAATCACTCCGTCTTTGGTTCATGTAATTTCTTAGTCACTTTGTCTTCCTTTTCTGATGTAGCAATTGGATGCAAAAGTTATGTAAATGGGTGTGCTAGATTAAATGGAAAATGACCCGTTTGACCAAAAAAGTTTAAATTTTGCTCAAATGACCTAACTATAAAAAAATTCACTCTTCTAACCTAAATTCATATTTTACTCCTTTGCAAACAACGTGAAATTACAATGAAGCCCCTCAAGACCATTAGAGATCTTTGTTGCCCTATTGAGATTTTTGTTGTAAATCTTCAACATAATTTGATTTCGATTTTTGTTGTAAATCTTCCAGGTAATTTGATTTCGATTTTTGTTGTAAATCTTCAAAATAATTTGATTTCGATTTTTGATGTAAATATTCAAGATAATTTGATTTCGTTGATTCACATATTAATTAAATTATCTTAATCGTGATTTTTTATAGGTAAAAAGATTTGTTTTCTTTGATCGAGTTCGCCAATTCACGCCCGAATTTTCCGATTCACGACGCCCGTGTTCGCCCGATTCGCCCGAGTTCGTCCGATTCACGCCCAAGTTCGCTCTCTCCGATTCACGTCCGAAAAGCTCGTGGTTGGAGATATATGCTAATTACCGCTGAGCTATGCTTGCTTTGGCAGTGAGACTTAATTATTATTGAAACTTATTGCATATAATTCTTTTATACTACTAGATCATATGTATTTTCCAATTTGAACATAGTTCAACTAGTTTAGTGTTACGTACAACATGTGATTGTGGTACAAGTATAAATAAAAAAATTAGCATTCACAAGCAAAGATCCACAACCTCTTAATGTACGTAGCTACTTAATGCCATAACAAAGATGAGGGGTGAAGAAAATACAAAACTCACGGACCAAAGAATACAAAAGAAGAAAGAAAGAATCAGCAAAGTCTCTGCAATTGATGAAGAACAATGTAGGCAAACTTCATTTGGAGCTTTTATATATGTTCTTAAATTTAAGGCAACAATTTCAGGGGTAAAATGAGGCTCATAAGCAGCAATAGAACTTTTTTCGTTTTACAGTAATTTCTCAGGTAAAAGCTATCAGAGATTTTTTCATAATATTCAACAACATACAACACAAAAGAAACTCTTCATTGAATAATCATATAATAGACCTAGAACACTTGTAATTAGAGCTAACTTGTTCATTTTCTTATCTACCCAAGACATTATCCTCCTAAAATAACTCTTTGATAGAGATCTCCACCTCCACATGTTGTACTAAAACAAAAAACTACTAGATTATATATTCTAGTGGAAGCATAAAGTTGAGGCCCCCAAAGGCACGTGTCGTTGGTGAAGCCCTCGTGACGGATGAGTCTCGGGGGCCGCCTTGTAA
>NW_019104489.1:3155587-3177489 GCF_001995035.1 Momordica charantia
AGTTATTGTGTTACAGTTCCTTCTTGGACTTCTCTTCCCAAATCAAATGGTTCAGATCCTGTGGTGGTAATTTCTTTGTTTATGTTATTTGTTCTTTGAGTGCACAAATAATAGCTATTGTTGATGCGTGTGCATTCATGGGACTTATGAGTGAGTTATTCTTATTTTGATTTGACCTTCGAATCCTATCCATCTATGGTCTTTTTCCTTTTCCTTTTCCTTTTCATTTTCCCTTTTTTTTTTCATAGTGTTTGATAAGATAGATATATATGTAATTTGCTTGAACAAGTTTTAGATGATTTTACTCCCAGCATTTTCTTTATGAAAAATTCATGCTAATTATATTAGGGTATGCAACTTTCTTTTTTTAATATAACAAGTCAAAATTTTGAAGATTTGTCTTTAAAATAAAGTCCTCACTATTTTCCCTTTTTTCTTGGTATCAAGTTTTCTTCCATTTTATTTTGTAGATTTTATTTTAAACATAGTGTATATAGGTTAAATTTTATAAGATATTTATCCAAATCATCGCGTTGTCCCATTTTCTCCTGCTTTTTATCTATCTCACTCTTGAATCTTGAGGATAGAATATGATCTTATTTTTTTAAGCCCACTATTTTGTTCAATAATCTGCAGTATTCTTGTTATTATAAGTTTGTTTATAGAGTGCTTATGTTCCTAGATGTACCCTTATTTGTGTTTGACATGGCTGTAGTGCTCAATATTTTTAAAGATCTTGCCTGCCACCATGCAGTCCCATTGGCTAGGGCTTGAGGTTTTTTGGTCATACAAGTTCAGAGGTCTAAAGTTCAAACCTTTAGGTGGGATTAGGTGGGATTAATACAAAAATCTTGAGGTTTTTTGGTCATACAAGTTCAGAGGTCTAAAGTTCAAACCTTTAGGTGGGATTAGGTGGGATTAATACAAAAATCTTGATGTCTCTCAGGTTTGGGCCTTGGGGTGGGTATGGACTTCCCCGGGTATAGGGGAGCAAAGTTACGACTCCCGTTACCAAAAAAAGAAAAAATATAAAAAATAATAATAAAAATCTTTGTCTTTTTATCTTCTGATTTAACAATTAAATTTACAGTTTTACACGGTTCAAGTTGGATTGCAATCACCAGAAGGTATCACCTCTACAAGAGAAATATTAAGAAGATTTAATGAGTTTCTAGATCTATTATATGAGGTAACAGTTATTCTCTTCTATTTTTTTAATAAAATCTTACCATTGTCTATTCCTCATTATGTACCATTTATATTAATTTTAGGCTTCAATGTAAAATTTCCTTTCATTTATGATCTGGTAGATTGATCTTTAAGCTTTTTTGTTTTCATGCTTTTATCATATTTGTGCTATTTTTTTTTTATCTTTTGTAGCTCAAAAGAGCATTTCCTAAGAAGCATTTGCCTCCAGCTCCTCCAAAGAAGGTTTTGAGAGTGAAAAACAGTACGTTTCACGAAGAAGTAAGTAAAACCTTGTGTTTCATTTCTGTCTTTATTTTTATATCATATCTTCGAAGGTTAAAACGTTTAATCAAGTTTGAATGATGTACAACTTATGACTGACAAACAATCGTGCTTGTTAAATATGATGACACATCAAATCTGGGAACTGAAAATAATCTAAAATGCTACAAATTTTTTCATTGCAGCGGAGGTCTTCCTTAGAGGAATGGATGGAAAAGTTGCTGTCAGACATTGATGTTTCAAGAAGTGTTTCAGTGGCAAGCTTTCTTGAGCTGGAAGCTGCTGTGAGATCTTGTAGGTGTTGATGCTGTTGACAAAATAAGAAATAAAATCAAGAAATAAAATCTTGAGCAACCAAACGTGATTTAAGTGAATATATTAGACAGATTTGGTGAATGATGATTGTCTATTAGTGTTGTATGTTGACTGGTAGCTGATTCTTTGAATTTTAATTTTTCAGTTTTCAGTGATGTTAATCACCCATCAGATGAGGTTTCTTCTAATAATATCATGGTCCAACCAGTTCTGCTGGGAAGCTCAACTGTGTCTATTGATGCTTCTTCTGTTGCCTCCAGTCCACGTGATGATACTTGCTATGGGGAACCTGGACTTGGAGATTCAAGATATAGAGATGATGAGGGTGCAAAACTGGGAGTGCATGAACCTGCATTGGAGAAAGCTGGAGTAGACATGGAAGATATTGTTGTAAGATTGAACCAAGACGTGTCTGTGGGACAATTCCTTGCAACAAAGGTATGGCCAATTTTGATTGCGGATCATTTATATGCTTCAGTTTTAGATACTTGAAATATCTTCATGATGTGTAAGATCAGATGCTTCAATGTATGGGAGTTCACGTTCTTTTTCCCTTTCCATTCTGGAGTTGTTCAATATCAGAACTTCCATTTAGATTGTTCATACAGGAGATTGGCCCAATCCTCGGCCCCGTGGTTTTGTTTCATCGCCTACATCAAACAATTTGCTAACTTTTAGTATTGCATGCTTTAATGTTTTATTTAAGCGGAGAAAACATTCTCAAGAGGGTTTCCCGTTTTCCTGACTATATATCTGTTATTTATAAATTATAAGTATACATCAACATTTTCATATTTGTAGAAGGATCTTTTATCAATTTAGGTCACTGTTTCAATGATTTTGCATTTAGAGTAGCATGTGTTATTTCATTGCCTTTAAATCCTTGTACCCTAAGGTTTTGAATTCATCATCACTTCTGTATTCCATTTCTAGGATGATATCTCAATGCAGGTCAGAGACTTGGAACTACTTGAAACCACCAGCGTGGAGGTTATAAGCAAAACATGCAGCATGCGATCTTGAATAAAAATGAAAACTTTTCCCAAATGCAAGTGGATATAATAGAGCTTAAAAGGAAATGTGTAGAGGAAACAAGAAAAGAGAAATCCCTAAAGATTGGATGTAAAATTAGAATCTGGAGGGGTTGAATTCTCTGCTTTATTACTTGTTTGTTTGATCTCACTGTCATTTAAACTTCAAATAGCTAATAGAATGCCTTGAAAAATTATTCCAGGATGAACAGGTGCCTGCAGAATCAACAATAACGTCAAGTTTAGAGGAGAACAAAATTTTGCTGCAAGAGTTGGATGCTTCAAGAGAGCAGCTCGAGTACCTGCAAAAACAATATGAAGAGTTTGTGGCAAAATCAAAGGCAGATGTTGAGTTGTTTGCCAAAGAAGTTAAATCTCTTCGAGGTACTCAGTTAGACTTGAAGCAGGAGTGTAACCAATTGAAGAATGAGAGATCAGAATTAGAGGTAAATTTCTCTGTTTCTCCCGTGTAGATTTCAATACAGGTTCCTGGTGATGTGCCCTCTTCATTTTGTCAGACACTTATTCGATCATTTGCCATGCTTTTAGCTGGTTAAGATTTACTTTATTGTTTTCTTCTTGGAGATTTGAAGACTCTTGCCGTTTTCAGTTTTCTTTAACTCTATAATTGGAATAACTTATCCCTGGCATTATTATAGACTTCGTATTTCTCTCATGTCCCATTCCGCATCCGTCAACCTATGTTTCTACTTCTTCGACCTTCTAGACTTGTGGTTGTTGCGGCTTAAAGCATTTTGAGCGAGAAATCATTTAAGCTAGGTGCCAGTGCCAGAGTATAATGTTGGGTAGGGCAAATAATCTGCACATCGAGTCGATAAATGACAAAAGAGATACGTTTTCCGATCAATGAAAATCGTTACTCTATAGATTTCGAGAAGGAAACAAAAATTGGTAGAGGAATGGCATGTAAGCCCGGATAAAGGATTTAACTTTTGGTATCAAATGTCAATGAAAATGGTTCTTCTACACTGACGTTGCATCTAATAATCGAGTGCAATACATCCTTTTTATGCAATTTATGCTATTTTGGTAAACTTTTTTCCTTTGTATTTAATGTTTATTGCCTCTCTAATAATCTCTATGACCATGTACTCTTTCTTCTATTTTTCTTAGAGGGTACTTCAAACTGAAAGGCAAAGAATAGAGCATGCTGATGTTGCTAATCAAAAGCTTCTGCATGATTGTGAAATTCTTCACGACCGTCTTCAAGACTCTAGTGTTGACTTTCTCATTGAGGATGAAGATAAATTAATTTTGGAAACTGCTTCAACTGCTGATGATGCTATAGATCTATTGGAATCATCTGATAATCACATTAGCATTCTTTTAGCAGAGGTATCGTGTTTGTTCCTATTAAAATATATTTGCATCTTTCTCTGTTGTTCCCTTCTATTTCTCTCCTCTCTTTATATACCTTGATCCTGAATGATACAAGTTTTCGTACACATGCTCAGGCAAAGCTTCTCGCTCGGGATGCCGAAGATGCTGATGGTGCAGCTGGATCAGCCAATTCAAATGGGGCTGGTGAAGGGGCACCTGACAAAGCATTAAGGAAGATGTTAGCTAGTGTGTTTGTCGACAATGCTCGATTAAGGATGCAGGTGAACTCTGTCATCCGTTGTGCTCTAAATTCAGACGAGACCACTAAGAAAGATGAAGACGAATCTCTCTAGGAAAAACTGTTCTAATGAAGTCTATATAAGAAGACAGTGTATGTCCTTATTCTGTTGTTACAAGAATTGGGGGAGCTGTAGGTTTTAAACAAATGCAGCAGATGTTGCCCATAATATGAAAGGCCTAAGAAAGTAGGTCTGGAAATAGGGAATAGATGTATCATTTTATTATTTGACAAATAAGAACAGTTGTAGGAGACTATAAAGAAGTTCCTATTAGCTTAGCCTTTAGGCATTTGAAGATCGGTCTCACATGTGAAGACTTTACTCTTGGCAAGGCAATAAGAGTGCAAGAGCTTGAATTTATTTTGTTTGGCTTAATTTGTGTTGGCCATTTGATGGGATTTCTCAGAAATTCAAAGATTTCTATGTCATTCTCTTATTTCATTGACACTCTTAAACTCCTCTTGCTCTTGATGCCGAATTGTTTCTAATGTTGGCTTCTACAAAGAGGAACATGTAAGGAAATAGAACGAAATAAAACTCAAAATGGGTCAAATGGGATATTTTTGGGATTCCCTTGGTGTTGGTGGTAAGCTCTGTTCTCTTCCTGTGGAATAATTATTTGAAATGGCTAGAAGAACAATGTGGCTACCGGTTGGAGAGAACCTAAAATTCATAGTTTAACAATGCATTCAAGGATTTAGGCACCTACGAGGTCAAATTGAATCGTTAGTGCAACTTTTCGGTCAAGGTCGGAACTGTTCTCGAAGTATTGGGTTGGGCTAGAGTGTTAGGGAGGAAGGACATGCACAAAAGAAGCAAGTACTCCTATGCTCAAGTCGGTAAAAGTTTGACCTTGGAGACTAGATCGAAATAGAATAGATTATTTGACATCAAAGTGAGGCCTTCTATTTATAGGGTAGTAGTCTAATAGGGCTTCTCGATTGTCCATTATACTGCGGCTTTTCTATTTATAGGTAGCAATTTAATAGGGCTTCTCGATTGTCCATTATACTTGTTGGAGAGTCCATTCCTGAAGGTCAGTGTTGGGCAACACCTTCAGTTGGGTAGAGTCTACAGTTTTATGGTTGAGTATGAAGGTCGGCCACTACCTCTAAATCTAGGGAAGATCTTTCTTACAAGCTTCCATTATTTTCCATGTGCCAAAGTTGTTCTTTGTTTCTTTTATTACTCAGAAGTTGGCGACCCTTTGGCCTTTATGCCCCTATAYTTGGGGGTACCTCATACCCATACATATGCAAGGGTCATTGCTCAGTAGAGTTGCGTTCCATGTACGTTGTTTTTCACCTAACAATAATTCTCTTCCATGTGCCGAAGTTGTTTTTTGCCCAATAATAATCCTTTTCCCGTAAGAGTTTAAAATCATTTACTAGCTTGGAAAGATCTGCCGCCATAAAAGCTGTACTAGTATTACTAACGAGTAGAAACTAAAATTGAGTTTGACAAGGAAAAACGTTATTATATGAATAAATTTATATATGTTTCATTAAACAAGTTGCGGGGATAGCTCAGTTGCGACAGCGTCAGACTGAAGATCTGAAGGTCGCGTGTTCGATCCACGCTCACCGCAAAATTTTTTCTCTCATTTTTTCCCTTTTCTGGTCTGGGCTTTTTAGGACTGTAGAGGCCCAACAATGCTATAGCTCTGTAGGCCCATATTAAAAGCAAACATATTAATGGGTCGGTTAAATCACTTACCGAATATAAAGATCCGACCCGATTTCATCCTTTTTACTCGTTTCTCTTCGTCTCCTCTCCCACTACTCGCTGCCAGTGAGCGGGCGAGGGAGCAGCTTAACCCCCAAAAGCCCTAGAAACCGCCATTGAAGAAGCTCTGCTAGCTTCTTCATTTACCAGCGAACACGCTTTCTACGTCTTTTATCTCGCCGTGTAAAGACTTTTCAGCTCAGCAACCGATCGGGAGTTTGGAGATTTTACGTCTTTATTGTTAGCTTAGATTTAAACTTGCTGTCAATATGTGGAACAATGGGCAGATTGCGCCACCAGGAACTGGTGGTTCGTCTATTCCGCCGCCGCCTGCTGCACAGCCTTCGTACACGGTCTTGCCTTCTCCTGCTGAGGCTGAGGCCAAACTCGAAGAGAAAGCTAGGAAATGGCAGCAGCTGAATTCGAAGCGGTACAGTGATAAAAGGAAGTTTGGGTTTGTCGAGACCCAGAAGGAGGACATGCCCCGCGAGCATGTGAGGAAGATCATTAGGTGAGTGAGTTATGTTTATGGAGATTACAGCGAACATTTGAATTCTTATCTTCATTCTTTTATTTATTTTTCTCTTGACCTTTTCTTTTGGCGAGCTGGTGGAATGTTCAAATAAACTTGGGCTTGCCAAAAAATTTGTGAAAATTGTATAAGGCGGTTTGTAGTCTTTTAGTTTCGGCAGTTCGAGTTAATTCTTGCCGTTTTCACAATTCCAATTGTAGATTTTCTCAATTATTGTTTGGTCTTGACATCCACTTCATCGACTAAAATTTTCACATTTTCAATTCAACAAGTTTAGCTCGCACTAAGTTTCATAGTATTCGAATTCTTAAAACTTAAAGAAACTTAAAGAAATTTCAGAGTTGTTCTTTGTGCGTTATCGGCTTCAAGGGACGAACTCTTATGTCTCTAGATGATATATTCATTTCTTTATTGCTTTTTTGCTGTGGTAGTTTTAAGGAGCCGGGTACTTTTTACCATGTTGTAAATGACCTTTTATTGAACTGAATATTATTAAAAACAAGCAATTGAAAGTCTTAAATCTATCGAACTGCTTGTTAGATTAGTTTGACGAACTATAATAAAATTCAGGCCTCATGCCGTCCAACCGCCAAATGAGTCTTGATGATATATAATTCAATTTTCTTTGTTTTAGATATGGAAATATTTGGCATTGGGAGTACAGTAAATGGAAATTTTAGTTTCTTTATGTTTCTGTTGTTATCCTCTAAAGGGAAGAAAAAAAATTATCTGGTGCCGTTGTAGTGATGCTATTTTGGATGTAAGTTTGGTTGGAAGGAATCGGAGAACCCTTCCTAAGTTGAAGTCTCTTGGGGTGATTTATGGGTTTCAGTTATTTCTGTCACGTCCTATGGGGCCTCCTAGATGCTTTACTCTTTTTGTTTTGTATATCCTTCATTAATAAAAATTCCTTTGTTTTGTTTTTTAAAAAGGCTTATGTTATCATCCTGAAATAATTTATCTGTGAATCTGGTTTGGTAGTACACTGGTTAAATTATAGTTATATTGTATTAAAAAAAATTCATCTTTGGCAGAGACCATGGGGACATGTCCTCAAAAAAATACCGCCATGATAAACGTGTTTATCTTGGTGCCCTAAAGTTTGTTCCGCATGCAGTTTACAAGCTTCTTGAAAACATGCCAATGCCCTGGGAGCAGGTAACATTTGCCTTCATATTTTGTGACTGTTTTCAAACCAATACATTTCTTAATATTCTTTTGATTGTTAAACATATTACCTTGAAATTGCAGGTTCGTGATGTAAAGGTTCTATATCATATTACCGGAGCAATTACATTTGTTAACGAAATACCGTGGGTGGTTGAACCAATATATTTGGCTCAGGTACCGTCTCTTTGTTTTTTTTTCCAGATTATTACTGCAGTGGATAATGTTGTATATGAACTACTTGGATCACAATTAGAATGATTATAATTATGTTGCGCCAGTAGCAATGGTATCCTTGATTCACGTTGTGAAAATTTTTCAGTGGGGAACCATGTGGATTATGATGAGAAGAGAGAAGAGAGACCGTCGACATTTCAAGAGGATGCGTTTTCCACCATTTGATGATGAGGAACCTCCACTAGATTATGCTGATAATTTGCTGGATGTTGATCCTTTAGAACCAATTCAATTAGAGATGGATGAAGAGGAAGATTCTGCGGTTTACACCTGGTTCTATGACCATAAGCCTCTTGTTAAAACAAAACTTATTAATGGTCCAAGTTACCGAAAATGGCATCTTTCCCTTCCAATCATGGCAACTCTTCATCGGCTAGCTGGACAGTTACTCTCTGATTTAATTGATCGCAACTATTTCTACTTGTTTGATATGGAGTCATTTTTTACTGCCAAAGCATTGAACATGTGTATACCAGGTATGCCTTTTTGATCTCTGTTTCTTTCTAGTTTTATGTTTGCACATGAAAGTTATTATTATTATTTTGTTAAAAAAGATTGTCCTCACCACACTAGAATGGGCGGGCTGGAGGGGGTTTTATTGGATAACATCACATCATTCGTTGAAGTTTTTGTGGAATCAATAGCTTCGGTTTTTAGTCAGGAAGATAGGGTTCTGTTAGGCTCTTCATTAGCTTCATGTTTTTACAGCCCTTGCAAGTAGATGAGATATAATTTCTGCATAAAATGATTTGATCCTTGGAAGTACCTTCATTATAATGTGCACTGCGTAGTGTCAAATAATTTGTGTTACCTACTTCTTGTGATTTCAAAGCCATGTCAGTTCTTCAAACTACGTTCATTAAAAATGCTTACCTTCATCTTGATCCAGGATGTCCTATTTTTGTTGTCTGATCTTCCTATTTTATATTGCAACTTAGTATAGTTGAAGCCGACATGAGAGATTGCTCCTCTTTCTCTTCCAGCCCTATCATACCCATATTTATCTACTCTATGCAATCTTTAATAACGTTTGCTAGTGGCTTGAATGAGACTACAGATGTATTTGGCTGATTATTGCTAAGCTTTTGTAATTTATGTCTATCATGCTTCTTTAGGTGGCCCTAAGTTTGAGCCATTGTATCGGGACATGGAGAAGGGGGATGAAGACTGGAATGAGTTCAATGACATCAACAAACTCATAATACGGTCACCTCTCAGAACGGAGTATCGAATAGCATTTCCTCATCTTTATAACAACAGGCCAAGGAAAGTGAAGCTTGGTTTATATCACACTCCTATGGTCATGTTCATAAAGACTGAAGATCCTGATTTACCAGCATTTTACTATGATCCTTTAATACATCCAATAGCCAGCACTAACAAAGATCGTCGTGAAAAGAGAACTTACGATGATGAAGATGATGATGATTTTGAGTTGCCAGAGGGGGTTGAACCTTTTTTGAAGGATACTCAACTTTATACAGACACCACAGCTGCTGGCATCTCTCTTCTGTTTGCCCCACGCCCATTTAATATGAGATCTGGTAGGACACGGCGGGCTGAAGATATTCCCTTGGTTTCAGAGTGGTACAAGGAACACTGGTAGGAATGTACTCATTTTGTAAATTTCATTTACTTGTTTTAGTCGTTTCAAGTTTCTGATTTTTTCTCATTGCATTGTGTGCAGTCCTCCATCATATCCTGTTAAGGTAAGGGTTAGCTATCAGAAGTTGTTGAAATGTTTTGTGTTGAATGAGCTGCATCATAGGCCACCCAAAGCTCAGAAGAAGAAGCATTTATTCCGATCACTTCAAGCAACCAAGTTTTTCCAGACAACCGAACTTGATTGGGTTGAAGCAGGTCTACAAGTCTGCAAGCAGGGGTACAACATGCTGAACTTATTGATTCATCGAAAGAATTTGAACTATCTTCATCTTGATTATAACTTCAATCTGAAGCCAGTGAAGACCCTTACCACCAAAGAACGTAAGAAGTCGCGATTTGGAAATGCTTTTCACCTCTGTCGTGAAATATTGAGATTGACAAAGCTTGTTGTTGATGCTAATGTTCAGTTTCGTTTGGGCAATGTCGATGCATTTCAATTGGCTGATGGCCTGCAATATATATTTTCACATGTTGGGCAGCTCACTGGCATGTATAGATACAAGTACAGACTTATGCGTCAAATTAGAATGTGTAAAGATTTGAAGCACTTGATATACTATCGTTTCAATACTGGTCCAGTGGGAAAAGGGCCTGGTTGTGGATTTTGGGCACCAATGTGGAGAGTCTGGTTATTCTTTCTCCGCGGTATAGTCCCTCTTCTCGAACGGTGGCTAGGAAATTTGCTTGCTCGTCAATTTGAAGGAAGACACTCAAAAGGAGTGGCAAAGACAGTCACCAAACAGCGTGTTGAGAGTCATTTTGATTTGGAACTTCGGGCAGCAGTCATGCATGATGTTCTTGATGCTATGCCTGGTACCAACTTAAAATTTCCCTATTTTTGTTTTTTGAGCATGTGTTGCTCTAATATTCTCAATATTTAACTGCTGTTCGCTTTTCCTTCTCTTTATAATGTTCTTGCAGAGGGCATTAAGCAAAATAAAGCTCGAACTATCCTGCAGCACCTAAGTGAGGCATGGCGATGTTGGAAAGCAAATATTCCTTGGAAGGTACACGTCTGCTTCTGAGCTCTTCTGTTTCTTTCCCATGTTTCCCACATCTAGATATTAATTGCATTTCTGGGTTTTGTTCAGGTTCCTGGTTTGCCAGTTCCTATTGAGAATATGATTCTTCGTTATGTCAAGTCAAAAGCTGATTGGTGGACAAATGTTGCTCATTATAATCGGGAACGTATAAGAAGAGGTGCTACAGTTGATAAGACTGTTTGTAGGAAGAATCTTGGGAGGTTGACACGTCTGTGGCTAAAGGCTGAGCAGGTTTGTTTCTCTTATTTATTGTTCTTATTTGTTTCGTTCTTGTTCTATCAGTTAGAGTAGCATCTCAGCTGTGTTACTTTACTTTAACCTCTTAAGACCTTAATTATGGCGTTCTAAGATATTACATTTACCAACTTTCTCAATTCTTAGATTCCTTTCTCATCTTGTAGGAACGGCAGCATAATTATTTGAAAGATGGTCCATATGTCACACCTGAAGAAGCAGTTGCCATTTACACGACCACTGTGCATTGGTTGGAGTCAAGAAAGTTTTCTCCTATTCCTTTCCCTCCATTGTCTTACAAGCATGACACAAAATTACTCATCCTTGCCTTAGAGAGGTTAAAGGAATCCTACAGTGTGGCTGTAAGGTTAAATCAACTTCAGCGAGAAGAACTTGGTCTCATTGAACAAGCTTATGATAACCCACATGAGGCACTTTCACGTATTAAGCGTCACCTGCTCACACAACGTGCCTTCAAAGAGGTAAGTTCTTTTCTTCTCTTCTTTGGCATATACGATCAACTGATTATCAACACTGGTCACCTGCAGACGAACGTGAACTGATATTGCACTTTTGCAGGTTGGCATAGAGTTTATGGATCTGTACAGTTACCTCATACCGGTTTATGAGATTGAGCCTCTTGAAAAAATTACAGATGCATATCTTGACCAGTATCTATGGTATGAAGGTGACAAGCGCCATTTGTTTCCCAACTGGATTAAGCCTGCAGACTCTGAGCCACCACCTCTCTTGGTTTATAAGTGGTGTCAGGGTATTAACAATCTGCAAGGTATATGGGACACAAGTGAAGGGCAGTGTGTGGTGATGCTGCAGACAAAATTTGAGAAGTTCTTTGAGAAGATAGATTTAACAATGTTAAATAGGTAAGTGTTCGATAAGTTGCTGAATTGCAGACTAAACGAGTACAAAGGAAGTTGCAACTTCACGAACTGATACTCATCCTGTTTTCTTGAATATTTGCAGGCTTCTTCGATTGGTTCTGGATCATAATATTGCTGATTATGTTACTGCAAAGAACAATGTAGTCTTGTCTTACAAAGATATGAGCCACACAAATTCATATGGTCTGATACGTGGTCTTCAGTTTGCTTCTTTTGTGGTTCAGTATTATGGACTGGTGCTGGATCTGTTGCTTCTTGGATTGACTCGAGCCAGTGAAATTGCTGGCCCACCTCAGATGCCCAATGAATTCATTACTTATTGGGACACAAAGGTGGAGACACGACATCCAATTCGGTTATATTCCCGGTATATAGACAAAGTACATATTTTATTCCGCTTTACTCATGAAGAGGCTCGAGACCTTATTCAGAGATATCTCACTGAGCACCCCGATCCAAACAATGAAAATATGGTTGGATATAACAACAAGAAGTGCTGGCCAAGAGATGCAAGAATGAGGCTCATGAAGCATGATGGTACTCCCATTTCTTCATGTCTATAGTTTTATGAGGATGTTACTGGTCGTTTATCAATGAGAGACATTTTCTTCCCCCTTCAGATCTCATTTATATATACATTTTGTGATGAATTAGTTGGTTTTCTCTTTTTCAGTCAATCTTGGAAGAAGTGTTTTCTGGGATATGAAGAATCGTCTTCCTCGCAGTATCACAACTTTAGAGTGGGAGAACAGCTTTGTGTCTGTTTATAGCAAAGACAATCCTAACTTGCTTTTCAGCATGTATGCGCCTCTTAATCTATTCTCCCCTCTTTGCATTTACATATCAAAGAATTCTGCAGATTTATTATTTCTGGACTATTTGCTCATATATTTATTTAATAACTACTTGTATAATTGTATTTCAATTTTCTTTCTTTTCTGTTCCCTAATTGAGAAATATCCACCAAGATTAATAATTAAAAGCCTGCAATTTTCAGCATTTCAGATGCATCAGTGAAAATTTTGAATTGCATCTTGTGTTTGCTCCATCAGTGTTCTCTATTCAATGAGGTTTCCCTGTTTGATGGCAGGTGTGGGTTTGAAGTACGGATACTTCCTAAAATTAGAATGTCGCAAGAAGCATTCAGCAACTTGAAAGACGGAGTTTGGAATTTGCAGAATGAGCAAACAAAAGAAAGAACTGCTGTAGCCTTCTTAAGGGTTGATGATGAACACATGAAGGTGTTCGAGAATCGTGTCAGGCAAATTCTTATGTCTTCAGGGTCTACAACATTCACAAAAATTGTCAACAAATGGAATACTGCTCTGATTGGTACAACTTTGTCCATCATTTCCTTTTTGGTTTGGGGGTGGGGAGGGTGGTGGTCTGTAGGCACTTCTTAGTGTAAATTGACTTCCATAACGTTTCTCCTTTCTGGTTTCTCATTGTGATAGGTCTCATGACTTACTTCCGTGAGGCAACTGTACATACGCAAGAGCTACTAGATTTGCTGGTTAAATGTGAGAATAAAATTCAAACTCGTATTAAGATCGGGTTGAATTCAAAGATGCCCAGCAGGTAATATAATTTGCCATTAGCAGTGTTGTTTTATATTGAAGTCAAAGATGGTATCTTTTTATGAACTTTGTTCATGTTTCAGGTTTCCTCCGGTTATTTTCTATACTCCCAAGGAAATTGGAGGTCTCGGCATGTTATCCATGGGGCACATATTGATTCCACAAAGTGATCTCCGGTACAGTCAGCAGACAGATGTTGGTGTAACCCATTTTAGGAGTGGAATGAGCCATGAAGAGGATCAGCTTATTCCAAACCTTTACCGATATATACAGGTGACATTCATTTCCCATGCAACAATAGGCTGTGTTGATAATAATATGCTTCATATCTTGCTTAATGATGAGCTTTTCAATGTTTTTACAGCCTTGGGAAAGTGAGTTCATAGATTCACAACGGGTTTGGGCTGAGTATGCTCTGAAGAGGCAAGAAGCTCAGGCACAAAATAGGCGTCTGACGCTTGAAGATTTGGAAGTAATTTCTGTTTCCTTCTTTCCTTTTTCGTTATGTGTATTTTTTTATTTCTTCACTTTGGGGGGTGTTTGAAATCCTTTGAGATTGTCCGGCATGATTGGGAATGTATTCCAATTATTATTGTTACTTCTGAGGGACAATAAGCATTCTAAATTGTTGTTATGTAAACGCTGTTCTACAGGATTCTTGGGACAGGGGAATACCTCGAATCAATACTTTGTTTCAGAAAGATCGCCACACTTTGGCATATGACAAAGGGTGGAGGGTCCGCACAGATTTCAAACAATATCAGGTCTTGAAGCAAAACCCTTTCTGGTGGACGCACCAAAGACACGATGGAAAGCTGTGGAACTTGAACAACTATAGAACAGATGTCATTCAAGCACTTGGAGGTGTTGAGGGCATTCTTGAGCACACATTATTTAAGGGAACATAGTAAGTTTCATTTTGTGATTCAGAGGATAACTTAAGCTGCAAATGCCAATTTTATTTCTTCAGATTCATTTGTTAACTTGTTTAACTTACCATATATTGGTACTACAACGATATTATTGGTCTTGATGTTAAAGGCTAATGAAAGATTATGACATAAATGTTCCTCTCGACACTATTTTATTTCGTAGGCAGAAGCAAACTTTCGTATGAAGTATGTGTAGTAGTATAACACTCGGATTGTGAACCTATAACCAATGATTAATCATTGGTTTCTTCAATAGAGTTTTATGTGGCTCAGTTCGCTTGTTTTCTCATTTCAGCTTTCCAACTTGGGAGGGTCTCTTTTGGGAGAAGGCATCTGGATTTGAGGAATCTATGAAGTACAAAAAGCTGACTAATGCACAGAGATCAGGTCTTAACCAGATTCCTAACCGTAGGTTTACTCTTTGGTGGTCTCCTACCATAAACAGGGCAAATGTTTATGTGGGATTTCAAGTGCAGTTAGATCTGACTGGAATTTTCATGCATGGAAAGATCCCAACTTTGAAAATCTCTCTCATCCAGATTTTCCGAGCTCATTTGTGGCAGAAGATTCATGAGAGTGTTGTCATGGATCTCTGTCAGGTTTTGGATCAGGAGTTGGATGCTTTGGAAATTGAAACCGTGCAGAAAGAAACTATCCATCCAAGGAAAAGTTACAAAATGAACAGCTCTTGTGCCGATATTCTACTATTTGCTGCCCATAGATGGCCAATGTCAAAGCCTAGTCTTGTGGCTGAGTCAAAGGATGTTTTTGATCAAAAACCAAGTAACAAGTACTGGATTGATGTGCAGCTCCGATGGGGTGATTATGATTCTCATGATATTGAGCGTTACACTCGTGCCAAATTCATGGATTACACCACTGACAACATGTCTATATACCCATCACCCACTGGTAAAATTTATCTTTTTGCTTTGCTGGGGTTTTCGTGTTGAATATTTTATACGTAAATTAAGCATTCATGGTTTGTGTGCAGGGGTGATGATTGGGCTTGATCTTGCATATAACTTGCATTCAGCATTTGGAAACTGGTTTCCAGGGTCAAAACCGCTATTGGCTCAAGCAATGAACAAGATCATGAAGGTACACGACTCTTCTGATAGTATTCTTGGTCTTCAGTTTTCTAGTTAACTTAGGAAAATGTTGATTACTGATTGCTTGATGGGTTATACAGTCAAATCCAGCCTTGTATGTTCTAAGGGAGCGTATACGCAAAGGTCTGCAGTTGTATTCTTCTGAGCCTACAGAACCGTATTTGTCATCCCAAAACTACGGAGAGATCTTCAGCAATCAAATAATATGGTTTGTTGATGATACTAATGTTTATCGTGTCACAATTCACAAGACATTTGAAGGAAATCTTACCACCAAGCCCATCAATGGTGCCATTTTTATTTTCAATCCAAGGACAGGGCAATTGTTTTTAAAGGTTTGTCTTCTTCAGTGGGAACTTCTCTTTCTTTGATTCTAGTCATTTTCATAACTTATTACTTGCAATTTACAGGTTATCCATACAAGTGTATGGGCTGGACAGAAGCGTCTTGGTCAGTTGGCCAAGTGGAAAACTGCAGAAGAAGTTGCTGCTCTTGTACGTTCTTTACCAGTTGAAGAACAACCGAAGCAAATTATTGTGACTCGGAAAGGAATGCTTGATCCATTGGAGGTTCACTTGCTTGATTTTCCCAATATAGTTATCAAAGGAAGTGAGCTGCAACTCCCATTCCAGGCCTGCTTGAAGATTGAGAAATTTGGTGACTTGATTTTGAAGGCTACTGAACCGCAGATGGTTCTATTCAATATTTATGATGATTGGCTGAAGAGTATTTCATCATACACTGCATTCTCCCGTCTAATTCTCATCTTGCGTGCTCTTCATGTGAACAATGAAAAGGCTAAAATGTTGCTAAAGCCAGACAAAACAATTATCACTGAGCCCCACCACATCTGGCCTTCTCTCACAGATGACCAATGGATGAAGGTAATATCCATTTTTACATCCCTAATCAGTTTTGTTTGTCTCTACCTATTATAATCTTAATCGTTCAAATTATTTAATGAATTATGCTTGCATAATGTATCAGACCTTTATGAAACTTCATTGTTTCATCTCTTCTTCGCATTTTATAGGTTGAGGTTGCTTTAAGGGATCTTATATTGTCAGACTATGCTAAGAAGAATAATGTGAACACATCAGCTCTAACACAATCTGAAATTCGTGACATCATACTTGGAGCTGAGATAACTCCACCTTCTCAGCAAAGACAACAGATAGCTGAGATTGAGAAACAGGTATGTTCTATTTACGTAGTTATTGGTTAAGATGATGTATTCTTGTTCTTGCAGTTTCTTACTTCTGAATTTTGTGCCTTGTCCAATCCTTTTTTCTCAGGCCAAAGAAGCAAGTCAACTAACYGCAGTCACGACAAGAACTACGAACGTGCACGGTGATGAACTCATTGTCACAACAACGAGTCCATATGAGCAGGCTGCTTTTGGATCCAAAACTGATTGGCGTGTGAGAGCGATATCAGCCACTAATCTCTATCTTCGTGTGAATCATATTTATGTAAATTCAGAGGATATAAAGGTGAAGACTAACATTGCACTTTCTTGCCTTGTAAACCTATTTTCTTACTTTTACATTTTTGTTTTTGGCTGACTCTTGAATTGCGATGGTTGACAGGAAACTGGATACACTTACATCATGCCAAAGAATATCTTGAAGAAATTCATCTGCATTGCAGATCTACGGACCCAAATAGCTGGATATTTGTATGGAATAAGCCCCCCAGATAATCCTCAGGTTAAGGAAATTCGCTGTATTGTAATGCCACCCCAGTGGGGGACACATCAGCAAGTTAATCTTCCGACAGCTCTTCCTGAGCACGACTTTTTGAATGATTTGGAGCCATTGGGATGGATGCACACGCAGCCAAATGAGCTTCCTCAGTTGTCACCACAGGTTCCATTTTCTTTTTTTCCCTTCTAATGTTAACCAGCCTTCTTTTGGCAGGGAGAGGTAAATTTGATTATTTATTGGGTTTTTTTTTCCTTTCCATCTTCTGGTAGGATCTCACAAATCACGCTAAAGTCTTGGAGAACAACAAGCAATGGGATGGTGAAAAATGCATCATTTTGACTTGCAGTTTCACTCCTGGTTCCTGCTCGTTAACTGCATATAAGCTAACCCCATCAGGTTACGAGTGGGGACGTGTAAACAAGGACACCGGAAGCAATCCACACGGGTACCTCCCGACTCATTATGAGAAGGTGCAGATGCTCCTCAGCGACCGCTTCTTTGGCTTCTACATGGTAAATTTCATCTCCTCTCAGGATAGTTCGATTACTTCTTTCTGCATTGGAGAGCTGACATTGTTACTCGTTTGCTTTCTCTTAGATTCCTGATAATGGCCCCTGGAACTACAACTTCATGGGGGTGAAGCATACAGCAGGCATGAAGTATGGAGTAAAACTCGGAACGCCGCGCGAGTATTACCACGAGGATCATCGGCCTACCCATTTCTTAGAGTTCAGCAACTTAGAGGAGGGAGAGACGGCCGAGGGAGACCGTGAGGATACATTCACTTGAAAATTTGGCATCATCTTTGTAATCATTTAACTGGATCACTATAAAGTTAAGTTTTTTTTTTTGGAAGTTTTGAATGCAATTGCACGCATGAAATAAACCTGTGTGTATGTGGTTGCAAATTCAGGAATAGGAACGCCTGTAGTACTAATACGACTTTGTAATAGAATTGTAGCTTGAGAGGAATATAAAATTCTAGAGGTTGTAAATTCTAGTTTTGTAAATTCTTATTCATTTTTGTACTTTGGAAATGTGGTTTCTTTTAATTTCGCCCTTCCTTCCACACACAACAGAAAAAAAAATGTTACTTTTTTAGATATAAATGGTAATATTGGAAAATTTAAAGTTCCTTTCGTAACTATTTTGTTTAAAGTCTGATAATTATTTTATTTTTAGTTCTGTTCCAAAAAATTAAACTTGCTTTTTACCAATCTATTGGTAAGTTTGAATACGTAGTCAAGCTTAAAAGATATAAATAAATTTTTGAAAATTATTTAACAAAATAATGGGACTCGTGCAATCGAAGAATGTGTAATTTATTTTAAATTTTCTAATATGTATTTATAAATTAGATTTTCAGAGGGTGGGTGGTACGGACAGAACTACAAAAGCCACTAACAATTTTGTAGCTATGTATTGGCAATTTGGCAGTAATAACAATTAATTTATGTAACAATGGAGGTTTTCTTTATAACTATACATAGCTAGAGGGATATTGTATCTACCAAAAGCAGATGCAACAGTGCATCCTGCTTGATGGATGGACTAAGCTTGGCTAAAACAACATAGAAACCGCTATCCAACACGATTCCTTTCACATGCAGAGAAGCCTTTGCAATGCCTCGTATTGACTCGAATAGGACGTAGTATGAGATGCGAGAAAAATGGGCATGTGAAATAGAACTAGCTCTCTGTATCGGTATCAATTGGGCAAGATCCATCATCTACATTGGCGAGCGGGTTGAATAAATGCGAGCTAGGATCCGTGCAGCCTAGTACAAGATTGAGTTCGCAACGGTCACCCTGTTATTTATAGATCAAACTCATTAGTTGCAGCCTAAACTTCAGCAATGATGATCATAACTAAATAAAGTTACAGTAAGGATTTTCCTTACCCCTTCTACAGTAAGATTACCAATCATAGCACATCTCGTGATAACAATGTTGGTGTCTGGAAATATTGCTCTGTCGCAAGCGCCATCTTTGCTCAACTCTTCCGCTAGACCCTACGACGAGACACGAGAATGAGATTCTTAATACATTATGCTAAACATATATTGAAATATACATTACCTACTGTATAGTGTATCATTACCTGATTGAAAAAGTCAATAGGTTTGTTTTGCCAAGGCTTGGGAACCTGAAACTGAAGCCTGTAAGGACCATCCCAGTCGACTCCGTTCGTGAACGAGAAGATCAAGTTTACAGCTACGAAAGGACAGAAAAAATGATGATGTAAGGAAAATTAAATAGTGAAGAGAAAGAAAGATTAGTTCTCCCAACTCAACTGACCATGCTTCGGAACGCATATTTGGATGGTGTATATTGGTCTATCGGCTTTGCCTCGATCTTTCCTGAGCATTGCCCTCGGTTCCCCGCCGCACATTATTGGCTGATTGAAACCTCCTGCAGCACCATGTTGAACAAATCAATGAAGAATCAGCTCAGCTTACAGCTTCAAGGGAAAAAGGGAAAATTGATGCAAGTCCTCTTAGCCTGCTACATACTTCACTCAAAATCATTACAATAGGGCAAGGAGTTGAACTACGATAACATAAAGATTGCACATCAGGCATTACCGTTAAAAGCAATCCCGAAATCTTCATTCGGAACCAGATTTGTCGCAGCTGGATTATAGAAAAGCTTGAGCTTCTCACCCTATCAAAATTTGGGACCAATGTAGCTTTCTCAGATTATAACCAACAAGAACCGATGAACTCATCAAATCATAGTGTGTGCTATTATGCTTACTGAAGCAGGAGGTAGACCATTCACAGTTTTCCAGTACACCGGGGACTTTCCGAGTTCAAACAAAGCCCAAGATGGAAGCTTGATCCTGACAGAGTTTGCAGATAAACCACAGCTTGAACCGATCGGTTCTTAAACGATTGCAATAGCTAAACTAATGTATTTAGTGAAACATGATACTTCTAAACACTATATATGATCATTCTCGTCATTTTTCTCATACAGCAATTTGGGTACAGACATAGAAATCAAAATCCTAGTCTACTTGTATATCAAAGGGGAAATGGTTAGTCATACTCCTTCATTTCCTCTGTTGGAGAGGCTTCAACAGCCACAGCAGCATTCACTTTCCTCATAATCCTAAACTTAACATCCTTATCCTTCCCGAGGCATCTCGGTACCGACAAACCGAAAAAATTAGAACCTGCATCAGAAATAGTAAAGGAACTGATGTAAAATGATTGTGCCATCAGCCTTGGCTTCTTCCTTTCCATATTTGAGTTGATTGAAACCCTTTTTTGAACTTAAAAACATGATGGGCACGTTTGGTAACGTTTCCGTTTCCAAATTTTATCATGAAACTTAACCATTTTGCAACTAATTATGTTTCTTGTTTCACTTTTTTTGAAATATTACAAAAAAAACAAGTTTCTTGTTTCTTGTTTCCATTTCCAATTTTTTACCAAACATATATATAAGTGTTATTTGATCCTCCTTGAATTCTACTAGGTGTTGTGTTATAGCAATGCAATTCTATTTTTCATCGATGAAGAAACAGAAACAAGAAATAGGAACGTTACCAAACGAGCTCTACATTCTTCCTTCTTTCTTTGAATTCAAGTTTCAATGGATTGCAGGGGAAAGAACAACAAAACAAATGCTCATTCATTATTTTGCCCCATTTCCCTTAAATCGCTCATTGAGAAGTCTAACGATGGCTAATCTTTTCATTGTATAATCCAAGTGAGTACAAAGAAACACGAATAACATTCACCAAGTTAGGTTTCAATTCCCCATTTACTCTGCAGTCTATAGATCAAATCAAAGAACAGGAAGTAGCAGATTGGGAATAAAATTACCGTGAGTTCCAGCAGATTGTGGGCACGATTCTCCTCTGCGTTGGGTTCGAATGGCGAGAGAAGTCTTCAAGGAGGATGCAAAGATGGGGGCGTTCGTCGCCGCCATTAATTACAGAGAGGTGGAGAGAGACGAAACTCAATGGGTCATTTGAGGCCAGAATTGGAATTGCAGTGGATAAAAAGCGATGGGAGAGACGAAGAATTGATTTAGAAACACAAAATCAAGCTGAAAATATCTAAACCCCAAATTGGAATAATCTCGGTTCCTTTAAAAATATCTTAAATTGATCCCTTTCTTTTTCTTTGTTCTTTTGTGAAAAATGAATTGATTATCTCTTTCGTCCGATCCCTTGATTTTTGTATGAAAATTGACACGACTCGCGTGTAAAGTTTGAATTTTTACGCACATTCACATTCTTGGAGTTTATTTCTAAAATATCCAGATTTCATTACATTATCGGCCAGTGGTCTCAGATATTTTTTTTTTCCAGTGGTAGACATTGGAGGCTGTGTTTAACTCATATAAGTGCTTGAATCCTCTAAAACTTTCCGTTTCATATTTAACAGGTTTTTAAAAATTTTGAATTTTGAATTCATCGAGTGTTTTTTCCATCAAGCTATTACTTTAACATCAAGTGAATATGGTAACCATGATTTTTCCTTTTTCCAAGTCTACAATTTTTTTTTCTTTTTTTTCTTTTTTTTTTTGTACCAACTCTACCAAACTTAATTGTAGCGATATTATATTATATTACGTCCCTACTAATATGAAGCAAGAATT
>NW_019104489.1:3177619-3231411 GCF_001995035.1 Momordica charantia
AAAAAAAGTAAAAATTTCATGTGAAAATTACTATTTTTTACTTTTTAAACATTTACATTTTATTTTTTTTTAAATATTAATCATGCATTTTTAAGTAAAAAATAATAAAATAATAATTTTATTTGCATTTCAAAACAAAAAACAAAAAACTGGATTTTGTTGTTTGAAAAAAATTCTACACAAATTTGGAAACGTTCTTAAAATTGAGAAACGAGAAGCTATCACCATTATCAAACGTTTATACTAAAACGAGAAACAGAAAATAAGAAAGAGGACAAAAGTATCCAACAAAGTCAAACCTATACGTTACAAATTTAAACAAAAACGCAACAATCTCATATACAAGTTCCCCACACTCATGTGAGAAAACTAAAGAAAGCGATATGTAATTAGTTGACCTAATTTTACTTACTTTGGTTTAAGTTATTTCAGTGGGTCGTTATGCTTTTGTCAAAATTTTTCTTTCAAATCTTTACAAATATAACATTATAATCAGATATTTTAAATTTTAAAATTAGATAGACACATTATTCAAAATATATTCCCAATATTAAAAAGAGATTATTAATATTTTAACTTATTAAGCTAGGTTAGGTTGACCAAATTAATGTCAACCTAAACCTAGTTGGTTGAGACACATATTTCTGATTAAAAAGTGGCGAGTTTAAATCCTCTATTGTACTAAAAAGAAGAAAAATCGACCAAATCAATGTCAATCTATTCACTAGATAAGATACTTATTAACGTTCTTAAAATTGAATATTTACCGATTACATAATTTTATTGTCTCGTCGGTGTCTTGATCTTGGATAAAAAAAATTTCTTAAAAAATTAATTTATACCTTTAAACTTTTCAATTGATGGAATCAATTAAAACCATAAACTAATAAGTATATCAATTAAAATCTTAAAATTTTTAAAGTGAATTAATTTACATATTGTTAAAAAATCTAATTTTCACAGGTGGGTAGATTTCTCAAAAAGCAAGACTAACAAAATATCAAGAGAAAATGTTAGAATAAGTGGAGGCAGCGGCTTTTATCAATATAAGAAAGAGATTTTCATCCAATCGTCTTCCTATATTTATCTCTAATTATAATTATTTAAGGGTTTTGGTAACAATTTTTCTTACTATTTTGGTAGAATTTTGGGAGAAGAATATTATTTATAGGTAAATTTTGAGTAACGATTTTCGAAAGGAACTTTAATGGAGGGTTAATTGATTCAATCGGCAAAATTCTTACATTGTTTTTTCCCTATAAGATTCTATTGTTCATTTTAGTTATAAATTAAATATTTAAAGCTCAATTTGAAAATTGATATATTTTTTTTGTTCAATCTATCGACTAAAACTTAAATCGGAGGCATCTCTAATTTATTTAAAGGAAAATAGTGGATCCTTTGACTAATAAATATCCATTTTAAGGTTACTCTTAATTAAATAATCTAGTATAGGCTAAATTTGTCCTAATTTGTATACGTGGTAAAGAAATAATTTTCAGATTCTATTCTTTCATTGGTATTTAAATTCGATAATATAAAAACAAAATAGGTCATTCAAGCAATATAATAACTTTATTACTCCACATCTAACAAAATCTAACCGATAATCAAAAATTTCTTTCACGTAGAAGGCTCTGATTTTTTTTTTTTTAAATTGATCTTCTTTCGGGGTGACCTATATTCTACGTGATATAATTTTTTAATACAACAAATGTAGTGAGGAAAACATTTGTCGTACGAGTTGAATTTGAGATAATTTAGCGAAGTTAAACTTATGTTCAGTATGTTGGTCCGTAACTTTAGGGCGGTAAAAAATTTAATTAACTTTTATACATAACTAACAAAATCTATGACCGAGAATAATAATGATCGTTGTGGTTTCTATACTGTCATCGGTCGAAAATATATATATATATATATATATATTTAAATTATTATACTTTTTTAGTTGTTTTATTTTATTTTCTCAAAGATAAATCTTTTTATTTTAAAAATTATTTTTAAAATATAATTTGTTCTTAGAATTTAAAAAATAAAAATAAAGGGTTTTATCAAATATTTATCTTTTTATGTTAGCCTTCTTAAAAAATGATTCTTAGGTTTGTTATAAAAACCCTTAAATTCTATGTTCTATTTTCTTAAACTGCTAGACCTAGTTTTCTTTACATGAGAAAAATAAAAGAAGAAGAAGAATTTTGGTTTTTTTGTAAGATCGGTAAGTTTTTATTCTTCATTGTTTTAATTTTATTTTTCTTGATCTGTAGTTCTTTAAATTCAATTGGGAAAAGTTTTGAGGTCTTTGTTTTTTACATGAAAAATTATATATTTTACCAAGTTTTAAAGGTTTTCTATACAGCTTTTAGATATGATTTTCTATAAAAATTAGTAAATTATTAATTGTTTTATGGAAAATTCTTGGAAGTTTTATTTTATAAAACAGAAAATTTTTCAGATTTAAAATTCCAAATTTTCAATTGTTTAGAAGGTTTTTAAGCTTGTTTTGTTGAGAAATTTTTTGTAAATTTAGTCTGTATGGATTTATACCGATTCTTGTAATTTTAAAGTTGGTTATTGTTGAATTTAGAGGCTTTTTATTTAACGTTTGTCTTGATGGATAATTGGTGGTTGAGGAGTTGGACTAACGCACCCTGCTTGATCTTGTTGAACTAACCAATGCTATTTAATCTTGTTGTTTGTACTAAAAAGAGCCTATAAAAATTTAGACATCTATCGGCCATTTCAAACACAAATGGTACAAACCCAAAGCTTCCTAACCCTAAGCTATATTGCTAACGTGTACAAAGCTCAAGTTGCTAGATATTGACATATCTTTTTTCATGAGTTGTACACTCAAATTCTCCATCCATTTGTGACGACTCAAACTCTCCCACTCGTTAACAAATAAGGCCTCTCAAATCTCAAACATATTTCTCGAAATAGTAGATTTTAGTACATCAAAACCCCCCTTTTTAAAATAGGGAATCACATATTAGTACAAAAGACAATATGAAGTTATATATAACGTTAGGTTTAAAATTTTACAAAATAACATAAATTGCAAATTTATACAATCACGTGAGACCAACCAAAAGTCACATTTACGACTTTTTTGATAAAAAGCAAAAATGATTATATTTTTTATAAAATAATTATAGGTTTTCTTTCCTAAACACGGTTTGATAACCATTTTGTTTTTGTTTTTCTGAAAATTGAACTTAATTACAACCACAACTTTGACGTATATTCATTTATCTTGTTATCAACTTTTAGAAATGTTTTCAAAATTTAAGTCAATTCTTTTTCAAAACTAAAAGAGGTAGATTTGGGTAAAATATGTAAAATATATTAAAATAATTAGGAAAAAAATCAGCATAATTTTTAAATAAAAAATAAAAAACAAAATCGTTATCGGCTATATTTTTTAATTTGTTTTTACATAAATTATAATCTTAAAGTGAAAAAAATTCCCCAAAAAAACGCAATGGAGCAAATACCCTTCTTTGTTTTTTTCTTTCTTTCCGTAATTTTTGAAAATTTTCCGAGACTAATATCTTAGATTTCGTCATTTCGGTGACATTTTTTATTAAATAAAAAAATTCGGATCATACTAAAATAATATTATATGCAGAATTATATTAAATTTCACGAGGGCGAAAACTCACCGCTCAGGATATAAAGTTTTCCATCTTCGTCTCGTCATTCTCATCGATCCGCAGAGAGTCCACTCATTTTCTTCATTCAAAAACCTGCAACAAAACCAAAATCTTCCACATTCTTCTGCGTTTCGGTTGAAGAAATCTCCAAAAGTTGAAGAACAGGATGAAAGAAGGCGTAATCGTGGAAAATGATTTTGTGTATGATGAAGAGAAACATCTTACCGTCATGAAAACCTCTCTGTTCTTTGCTGGCGATGGCTACACCGTCTACGATTGCAAGGGCGAGCTCGTCTTCCGAGTCGATTCGTACGGTCCAGATCCGCGTGAGAAGGATGAAATCGTTCTCATGGACGCGCCGGGGAAGTGCCTCCTCACTGTCCGCCGAAAGGTAATGCCTCTCTGTTTTCTCTTCTATTCTCCTCTCTGTTTAGCCGATTCGAATCTGTAGTCGATTCCGGAGTTTTTCAAAACCGTTTGCTCTGTTTCGCGTTGAGATTGATGTGTTTGGATCTGATCCTCTTTTCCTCTGCGAACTCACGCTGGTAATTTTTCTGGTTTTAATTGCTCCGATTCAACTCCGCGCGTGTTCTTGTCGCTATTCTTTTCAAATTTGTTGATGAGAATATAGAATCGTGAAATCGATTTGGCTCGCAGAAGAGATTTCGGTTTTCTTTTCTGCAATAACCGAGTGTGAGTCACTGAGTCGCGACAGATCGAGTGATCTCGCTCGGGCGCGGTCTTGAATATTCGAATCGAATCGATGTTTAGTTTTTGAGTAATTACTGTACGACGCCATTGTTAAACTTGAAACAGTAGAAAAACCCAATGAATAACCGAAGAAAATGACTAACAGAGGCCGAGTCTGCACCACCGGTGGGAAGGATACCTAGGGGAGAGAACGGAGGGGCAGAAGCCAATCTTCAGCGTGAGGCGTTCGTCGATAATCGGACGGTCGAGCATGACGGTGGAGATGTTGAAGAATTCCGGCGAGGAGTACCAGATCGAGGGCAGTTTCGGTAATCGACACTGCACGATATTCAATGGAGAGAAGGAACCAATGGCTGAGATTAAACGCAAAGTAGATGCTTCCACTAACGTGGTGCTTGGGAAGGACGTCTTCTCTCTCATCCTCAGGCCTGGCTTTGATGGGGCCTTCGCCATGGGATTGGTGCTCGTCCTTGATCAGATCAACGGTGACGATTTCGATAATAACGGTACTGAAATGGAACACCCCGCAGAGGATTAGTCCTTTTTTCCTTTTGGATTTTCTCATTGTAGAAATAATACTGTCCGTTGATGGGAAAACCCACAGGGGCCATGCATATCATATTGTTTTTTCTTTTTCAGTATATCTTGTATCGTTATTATATTATGGAAATTTAGTTAGTAAAAATCCATCCAAAAATAATTTACACTTTTGGTCGAATGCTTTATATATGTTAAAAAGAATGTAGACTGTCTTAATGAGGAGTTAATATTGGTAATAACTATTTAATCTAGAGGGTCATAGGGGTTTGAAACACTTTTAAAAGGTATAAATATTTATTATTTGACTTTGACATTTCCTCGATTGTTTATTATTTAAAATAGGATCTAAGGGGCTATTGAATTATGTGCTCTTGGGAGAAATCAATATCAATGTTAGACTAATTGATTTATTTCATGAAATTAAGGTATAACAGGTTAGGGTTAAAATTCAAGTATTTTGATATGAAAAATATTTATTCTTTTCTATGTTTTTAGAAAACTGAAAGTTGTCAAATTAAGTATCGTTTTTTATATGTATTTGTATTTGTAAGTTTTTTATATTTTTACAAACTTTTCAGACCATTTCAATAGCACACGTAACAATAAAATTAAGAGAACCCAATTTAATCGCACTCTACTTCTTTTGGACCTAGAAATTTTGAGAAGAGTAAAATTTTCTTTCAAACTTTCTATATATAATTTGTTGAATTTATGTTTATATGTTTTTCGGATTTTTTTTAGTATAACATGTGGAGTTAGAAGATCGAACTTATGTCAATTATGCTAGTTTTTTTTTTTTTGCCTTTTTGAAATAAAGGAAAAACTGCCAAACCTAACCTATAATTCAATTTCGCTTATTTCTAAATCGTTAAAGAGACAAAATAATAATAATAATAATAATAAAAGGGTGCTTTCACCCATACGCATAATGAGATGCCCACTTATTTTATGGACCCACTCGTGTTTTGAAAATCACACATATATCTATGGTGGATGAAGGAGGAAAAAGTATCTACTACAATGCCAATCACAAAATGTTACCAACTATAAATGGGTTAAGATATTAACTTTAAAATTCGTAATTTTGAATATCTACTGATCCTTATTTGAATTATAATACTTTAAAAAGAAATTGAATATGTTTATATGTTGAAAATTAGAATATAGGTAATTGATTAGTTCAACCCACCTAAACATAATTTAATTGATTCAGAAGGTCCGAAAATATTGATTAATTAAGATATTAGTAACATAGTTTGAAAGATGTAAATGATTTCTTATTATTATTTTAGGAAATAAGTTTGGATCTCCATTTCTTATTTGAATGGTAGATTTAGGTACTATTTTAGTCTTTCGTACTTTATAGTCCATGTATTTGTAAAAAGTCATCATTTTGGTTATTTTATTTTTATTTTTAGTTTATTTCACTTCTTTCTACCACAATTTTAGCATGACATTTCAGTAATTAAATTTCTTAAAATCTAGCCATTATATCAAAGGTTTTCTTTAACAAAATTTGTGTATAAATTTTTTTTAGTTTAAAATCTACCGTGTATAAAATTTGTGTTAAATTTCTTTAACAAAGGCCAAATTGATCAGATTTAAAAAGAATATGAATTTGAAATGGACTGAAAATTTATAAAAGTTAAAAATAAAAGAAAAGAAATAGATATTTTAAAAAGATTAATGAAATAAATCAAACTAGAAATAAAAATAGTATTTGAACCGAAAGTCTAATGGCATGGAAAAGTATGTTTGTGACTTGTGTTTAAAAATGAACAATAAAAATTTGAGAGGTGTGGCTGAATATTGACCACAAGAAATATTATAAAAGAAAAAGGAAAATAAAAAGTCTAGAAATTGATTTGACTGGGTGTACATTACTAAAGTAAATTATTAAAAATTAATTTATTTTATTTTCCATATAAATAATAGAAATATATAATTAATTTATTTTAGTTCCTATATTTTCAAATTTCTTTAGTCTTTCAACTTTCAAGTCCTCTTAAGCGACATGAAGACATTGATAGCAATATGGGGGAGGTTCCATCAGGCAACAACGGTTCTGCCTGACCCTACTTAAGCATGGCCCGGGGGACTAGGGTAAGCTGAGGGGGGACAGCATAAGTGAGCCCCAGTCAAAGATGACTGTTTTTGGGATTCGCCTCTGACCTCTGGGTAGAACCGCATAAGTTCACAGGGGTGGAGCACGGTCCACCAAAATCGGCATGTATTTTTAAAGGTAATCAATTTGGTATATTTATTTTTATTTTGATCATAAATTTGAATCAAATGCTTTCAATTATATATAAATTTTATGTTAAAATCTTGCAAATAGGTACTAACTTAATAACTAAATTAGACCTTTTAAACAAAAGGCAACTAATCAAGATAGTGTTTAAACTTTTTTTTTTCCGTAAGAAAAAAAGAGCCCAAATTAAGAATTTAAAATACGTGTATTCAAAAGTTGTAAAAGTAACACGAAATAAATAGAAAATTTAACATTTGATTATGACATAGTTAAAAATAATGAAATAATTGTTTGGAATACAACTGATAAATCTTTCATCCATCACTCACCCTCCCTTCATAAATCCAGTTCCAAATTAAAAGAAGCTCATAACAATGGCGGACAAAGTGACAAAAATGCTTGCCATCACTGCAGAGGAGGAGGAAGCTGCTGGTGCCGGAGCCGATTGATCAGATCCGCTGGCGTTAGCTGGCGTCGACGAAGACGACGGCGATTTAGCCAGAGCTGGAGCAGCGGCGGCGCTGTCGTTGGCTGGAGAAGGAGCGATGGCATTTGGAGAAGTTTTTGAAGCACCGCCGGCGCCAACGGTGACGGATAACTTTTGGCCTGCCAGGCAGTGCTTACCGACGGTACACATGAAATAATGATCGCCAGCTTTGGTGAGCTTCACCGTCACCGGACTCGTTGTCATCACTTTGTCAAGCGCGTCGTCTTCGGAACCGCATGCCTCAAACGACTCTTTTGTTATTTCAAGTACGTCGTGCTGGTTTGCGGCAAAGTTAAATGCTGCATTAATCAACAAAAGTTTCAATTTTGTCTAATTAATTGATATGGTTAATTTTCACTAAAACTTGGCTCCTATACAATTATTTCTTCAATTAAATAAAAGAATCTTATCCCATTCGAAAGGATAATCTCATAATTATCCATGACTGTCTCTAGCACGACCACTTGATGAAATGTGGAGAGAAGTGGGACAAATGGTCGAGACTATAGGAAGGATTCCTCTTTCGATAATAGGTACTGTAACTAGTTTAAGGTTTAGTGTTTAGTAAGGGAATGAAAAACAAAGACAAAGTTGTCAAATATTGAATGGGAGTAAGATAATACCAGTTTTATCCGACTAAATTTGGTAGTAGGTTAATTTTACTTGATTTAGCCATTTTACGAGGTAAGCATAAATTGGATAGAGCCTAACATGTGAAGTATCTATCAAATAGGAAAATTAAAAAATCTATTAATCTATTTAAATAGAGATTTAAATAAATGTTGTTTGAGAATTTAATATCCTTCTTAGAAACTTTCCAAACAATTGTTAAACCAACACAATTCTAAAAAGTTGATTTCAAAAAAAAAAACACAATTCTAAAAATTAAAATAACTAAACTTATTAGGCAAATCTACAAGTCTCATTCTAATAATCACAAAAATTTCCTCTGTCATGTATTTAATAAGCACCTGAAGTTATCTCTAATTTCAAAAATGTCTCCTAAACAAGAACAAAAATATCAACATAAAATGGACAAATATGCCTGTAAACTAAAAAAATATATGTATAAAAAAAACTATTAAAATCAATAAATAAATACTTTTTTAAGTTCCTAAATAATTAATAATCTCGTTATTAGCACTCGGGTAATTTTTAAAGTCTGATGAAAATATTATAGGAGAAATAAAATTGTCATACTCAGAGAATCGCCAATGGCAAAGGTGTTCTTGGCAGCCCAGTCGGAGTAGAAAGTTGGGGCGTCCGGAACCTTCCAACCGGTGGCGTCTCCGACGACATGCACCTTCTCGGCGGCGGAATGTTGGACAAAAACCGCCGCAACGAAACACAAAACGAGAGCAACTCCGGCGCCGGCCATATTTCTGTAAATTATTATTACTATGGATAAAAAATCAAAATTTAGTTACCCTATTTATTGATTGAATTCCCCTTCTTCTCCACGCTCTCTCCTAATGTATAGAGAAGAACTTGTGGAAAAGTGAGAAGATAAGGGGGCGAGGAAGCTGCCTTAATACGAAGAATTTGGCTGTGGAAAAATTAAAAACGGTAGCAATTGAAGGGAAATGGCTAAAGATAGAAGAAAAAGAGGGTATTTTTTATTGAATGGCCTGAAAAATCTGCGTAAAAGTTGGCGTTTTTTTACTCCAAAAGTGGAACTTCCATTTTAAGAGAGACTAAATATAAACAGCCTATTAAAATAGAAAATGATAATTTTTTCTTCTTCAAAGAATTAAAATAAATACAAGGTTTGAGTTTCTTTTTCATATGTTTGTTTTATCATTTTTGGTAGGGGAAAATAAGAATCCCATAGCCCCAATAAAAGAAAAGTTTTTCTTGAATTTTTTTAATTATATATTTTCTATATTATAGAATATAGTTATAATARTTATATATAATATCTAAATATAGAAGATCAAAGAGTAAACTGAAATTCTTTATTAAAAATTTAACGTGGCATTGAAACGATGACATTAGTTTATTAAGTTAAAACCTTATTTTAAAATTATATGAACCCTTATTTCTTTTCTAAATCATTATTACTATTATATAATATATTCCCGCCAAATACATAATTAAATTGGTTTGCAAAATCCTAACACAAATTCTATATCTATCAAAAACTCTTTAATCCAAAACTATGATAATATTTCTGTTCTTTTGTTGGGGCTCTTTTGTAATTTTAATTTTGGTTCAGGTTAGTCAATCTACTTTCAAAATGTTCGTTTGAGTCTCATTTTAAAAAGTGACTATATTTTAGTACATTAATTTTATTTTTTTATCTCATTTTTTCTATCACAATTTCAACATCATATTTCAACTCAATATATTTCTTAGGATGTAACCATTACTTAGTTTTCTTTATGTGTATAATTTTGTGATAAAATTTTGCAAATAGGTATTAAAGTAATCACTTTTTAAGAGTACATGGACTAAAATGAACATTTTGAAAGTATAGAGACTAAAACGAACTAAGATCAGAAGAACATCGACCAAAATAGTATTTTAACCCTCCATTTTATTAAATCAAAACTTTAGGCTCGAATTAGATGGTGTAATTTTTCGCCCGATGTGAGATGACAAAAATTTTCAATCATAAGTATTTTTAACAGATAAAAAATTAAAACTGTTAAAGGAAAAGAATACTACCACAAATATAGCTTTGTCATAAGCATTATAAAAAAATGCTATTGTAGGCTTTCCAAACAACTATGATATGCAATCACATGACATATAGTAAAATATATATTAAAACATTCATAATTAATCATCAACCAAGCTCAAGAAATTTAAAACTATATTGTTAAATTTAATGCAATCTTTTTATTTTTTCTAAGCAAGTTTTTATCATGATATATCTTTCGCTTGATGGCTACAAACTTGCTCTTATTCTAGCATAATTTACTCAACTTTTTAAAAGGCAATGTCAAAAACTTCATGGAGGCTAAGTGAAATATGCATGGTTACCTCTAAATTGAATTCTAATGTTTGTTCCCTACTTAACAAAATTTGTGCTTAAAAAATAAGAATCTAGTATTGATTGTAAAAACCTGACTTGAGAAATTAGTTGTTGATGTCAAGATAGAGCCCCAATGGGTCTACAAACTATTAGTATTAATTGATTGATTGATATTATGTTGCATAAAAAACGTTAATGGTTCACTAATTAATCAACATTAACAAATGTGACAACCCAAGCATAATTCAATTGATTAAGACATAAATTTTCGACAAAAAAAAATTCGTGAATTCAAATCCCCACCTCCACACATGTTGTACTAAAAAACAAATGCAAGACCCGTGAAAACATCATCTTATAAATTATACTAAAAATCAATTTTTTTTCTAACAAATCAAATAAAAATCATATTTCACAATTTCAATTATTTTAGGGAAATAATTTAATCAATGTACTATATAACTAGGCTCGTTGTTTGAGTTGAACAACATTGTGATCAGTGCATAACTCGAATACATTATCTTAGGTTATACCACCATAAGACCCTATGTCTTTGTCATTGTACCATCCGGAAGACTACAAATATTTTAATATAATCTTCGAAATTGAGAGACATCAACAAAACATTGAAAATTTTAAGAAGCCGAATAAATATAACTATTGGGGATATAAAATGTTAACCCAAAACACATTAGGGACAAAAGGGAATAAATTTAGTCGGCCAATAATGGCATGTTAATTATTACAATATAGTTTCATAAAAAAAATTAAATTGTTCTACGGAAAAAAAACCATATCGAGTAGTAAACAAACTTATTCCTTCTAGTTATTGCAAATATCAAGCTAAAATTAAAAAGTTCATTGAACTAAAAATTGAGATGTATATATAATGCAAGAAGAAGTTGAGGAACAAAGCCCAAAAAGGTGGCCGGTGCTGCGCCGGAGGACTTCGCCGGCCGAGATCCTCCGGCGGCAGAGACGGTGATGGCTAGCTTTTGACCTTTTTCACAGTGGTTGCCTTTCGTGCAAATATAGTAATGCTCGCCGGCGGAGGTGATGTCAACCTTCACCGGACCCTCGGTGATTACATCTCCGATCACGTTGTCGCTGCTGCATTTCTCGAACGATTCCTTAGACACTTCCACCACTCTATGCTTCTTCTTTTCAAATTTGAAGACTACGATATATAAACGACAGCGAAGTCAGAAATTTTCACAGGGAAGGTTAAAATTTGACCATCTAACTTTTTATATACGGTTGAATTATTAAAATTTAAGAGATGGATTATAGAGAAAATTTTATAATTTATTAATCGTTAAAATTCACTAAATATACACTGTGATGTCTATCTTTTTTAGTAATTTTAATTTCATTTTTTTAATCTTTTAAAAGGTTTTAGTTTTACCTTAATGTATCCGAACTTCTTAAATTAGATCGTTTGTTAAAAATTTGTTTAAAAAAAAAAAAGAGAATATAACAATAACAATTTTGTTCTTTTATTTTTTTWAAAAAATTATGTTCTTAATCTCCTCACAATTTTTTTACTTTTAAGTTTTACCTTTCTTAAACAAACATTTTGCACTCTTTRGTTAGATTTAAAAATATAAAAATACAAAATTTCAAACTCTACTAAATTTCAACATTTGGCTTAGATTTAAAAAACAAATTTAAATAGTAGATAAAAAAACGCATAGATGAAAATTTTATGTATAATTTTAATTTTCAAAAACTAAAATAGTTATCCAACCAATCATATATTATTGTTTAAACTACTCTAATAATATATCAAACCTATTATGCATGCCATCACGAAAATTTAATTTTGTCTGCTTATCAACCAAATTCATTTCTTTATAATTTACATGCCACATGTCTAAGTATTAATAAAATTTAATTTAATGACACATTAAAATTAGTTAATAACTTTTAATACATTGCCATTTAAATTGAATATTTCAAAAATAAAAAAAAATAATAATAAAGAAGAAGTTGAGAATTTTCTAAAAATTATAGACATTTATAACATATATTTATGTTGCAAAATTTCATRAGAGAAATTCTTACGGAGAGAATCGCCGACTTTGAACTGGTTTCTGGATGCCCAGTCGGAATAGAAACTTGCGCCGCCTTGTGGAACCTTCCAACCGATTAAATCTCCGACGACGTGGACTTCGTCTGCGGCGGCGTGGTGCAGAAACACCGCCAGAAGAAATCCAGTGATTAAGGCAGCTCTGCCGGCCATTGTTGGTTTCTCCGATTCGGTGCCTAAAACTTAATTTAATACTCTCATTTTTCCACATTCTCTATTTATAGTATTTTAAAATTGAAATGTTGAAGAAAAATTTGAAGATGCGAAAGCAAATGCTAATGCCTTGATGACAATGGATCTTTGTAATAAAATTAAAATATATTTTCAATAAATATTCATAATTTAGATTAAATGTGTGCGTTATTTATCTTCCTGCATGTGCTCAAAACTTTTTTTGATTCCTTATTTTCTTATCTATAACTAATACGTAATAAATGGAAGAGGGAGAAGTTTGAATCTTTGTTGAAATACTTTTCTCTTCTTGTTTAATACAGAGTCACATAATCTATGTATACAATCAAGTTCGTAACAAACTGTAACAAAGTGAACCGTTTAACTCCAACCTAGATTAATTAAACCACATATAACAAACTATAGTTAAATTTAAATCTAATACTCCCCYTCAAGATGGAGTGTAAATATTATAAACACCCATCTTRGACATTAGAAACTTGAGAGTAGGAGATCCCAAAGCCTTTGTAAACATGTCAGCCAACTGGGAGCTAGAACGAATAGGCAAGAGTTTCAAAAATCCATCAGATATCTTGTCACGTAMAAAATGGCAATCGATCTCGATATGTTTGGTGCGCTCGTGAAAAGTCGGATTGGAAGCAATTGACACAGCTGCCTGGTTATCACAATAAACCACCGCGGGTRCAGAAAAGGGAACAAACAAGTTAGAAAGTAGCTGATGAATCCAGACCAACTCACTAGTGACACTGGCCAAAGCACGATATTCAGCTTCAGTAGAAGACCGAGAAACAGTKGGCTGCTTCTTACAGCGCCAAGAGATCAAGGATTCTCCAAGAAACACACAGAAACCGGTGATAGAACGACGCGTGTCTAAGCAAGAACCCCAATCAGCATCAACAAAAACTCGAAGATTAAAAGAAGTAGACTTCCGTAATAAGATACCCTGACCGGGAGAGCCTTTAAGATATCATAACAGATGATGGACAACATCTAGGTGGCCAGAACAAGGTTGGTGTAAAAAYTGGCTGAGCTTATGAACGGAAAATGAAATATACGGACGAGAAATCTGCAAATAGAGCAACCGACCAAGGAGACAACGATATGAAGTAGCCTCTTTATCAGAAAGAGGTTCACCAACAGATTTGGCAAGCTTAAGATTTGGATCCATAGGAGAAACAGCAGGACGAGCCCCCAAAAAACCAGTGTCTTCAAGAATGTGAAGACAATATTTCCGTTGAGATAGAGAGATACCACGAGAAGAGCGAGATATTTCCAAACCAAGAAAATATCGAACAGAACCCAAATCCTTAAGCTGGAAATATGACCGCAGAACAGACTTAACAGAATCAAGTTCAACAGAAGATGGTCCAGTCAAAATAATGTCATCAACATATACTAATAAAGCAACAAAAGAAGATCCATGACCACGAGTAAACAAAGAGTAATCAGAACGAGAYTGAATCAAGCCATTTGAAATTAAGGCATGAGAGAACTTGGTAAACCACTGACGAGATGCCTGTTTTAAACCATAAATAGACTTATTTAGTTTGCAAACAAGAGACTCCCCCTTACTGATAGAAGAGGGTGTGTAACCAGGAGGTAAAGACATGTACACTTCCTCAAATAAATCCCCATTGAGAAATGCATTGTTAACGTCCATTTGAGCTAAAGGCCAATCATATGAAGCTGACAAAGTTAACAGAACTTTTACCGTCACAATCTTGGCAACAGGGGAAAAGGTGTCAATAAAATCAATACCTTCTTGTTGACTATATCCCTTGGCGACAAGACGAGCCTTGTAACGATCCACGGTGTCATCAGCCTGATATTTTACACGATACACCCATTTGCAACCAATAGCATGCTGACCGTGAGGAAGGGGAACAACGGACCAAGTGTTAGTGCGTTCCATGGCAGCAAGCTCATTATCCATAGCCTTACACCATTGTGGAAACYGAACGGCCTGATAAAAATARACGGGCTCAAACTCCGTGGAAATATTAAGAATAAATTTACGATGATCAATCGAACGGGCTCAAACTCAATTTGGTTGGTTAAAGTATGGAGATGATTCGTTGACCACTTGACAGCCTCTAATGAGATAACAACGATGACATAGCATATGAACTAATGCAGGGAAGAGATTTTTGCCTCGAGTCTCATCTTTGGGACCTGAGTCGACCTCCATCTCACCTCGACTATTTAGGATTCAAGCTGAGCTGAACCATCACCCTATTACTTCGGCAACCTAATAATCAGCTGCACCGATCAAAGGACACTTCTTCATGAATCAATCTCCGACATCTTCTACGAAAACACGCCATGATCTCCARAACCTTAAAGAGCCGTTGGAGGCTTGTCGAACGCCCTGCCGGAAGCTCCGYCTATAAATAGATATCTCCCGCCTCATTCTCAAGGTATACGAAATTATATTCTCTCTCGGGTATAGTTCGGTGATTCACTAACTTGGACGTGAGAGTGTATTTTTTCTTTTGCAGGTCTCCTACTTGCCAACCTCTCAACTCATCAGTTGAACCAATATCTGTCCGAGTCGAGGTTCGCAAACATGGTGAAAATCTTGATCAAACACTTACTTCGTTAAGGATTGAAAGTAGAATTTTTTTAAGCCTTTCTTAGACTTTGATGACATATTTTTCCCTTAACTTGATTGTCAATTTCCACTACATAAATATTTATTTTAATTTATACTGTAAATTAAATAAAMAAAATTTAAATTGAACGTATATTAAAGTTCAACTATATAATGTCAAAAAAAACAAAATCTCAACTATATGAAAATAAACAAAATATATTTTTATAACAAAATTTCCGAAGAAAACGTGTAATAAAATTCTTGGTCTAAATCTTATTTTTCTTCAAAAATTTTATGCTTGTTTTATTATTTTGTTCACAACCTTCTGAATATTTTGGTTTTAGACTCAAGTATGGGACAAAATAGTTATTTGTTTTTTTGTCATGAATTTTTATTAAAATATTTAACAAAAGCTTGACATAAACACATCTTTTATTTATCGTTTCTGGTTTTTATTTTATTTTATTTCCGTTGTTGGTTAATAAATATACATAGGAATAACTAATGAGCATTTGAAGTCAAATAGATTTTAAATTAGATTTAGAATTTTGTTAAAATAATTCAATAATATATAATTGTTTCTAAGTTCACGGGCTGCTGCCTTGACTCCTTTAAATCATCGAGTCAATTTATTTACTCCCTTATTTTGTCTTGCGTTAATTTTTTCGCCCCAAGGAAAAGTGCAAAGAAAATTTAAAAAATATTAAAAAGTCGTAAAAATAAAGCGAAAATTAGTTATGAAAAAAACTAATAAAATTTATTGGAATACAACTGAAATCTCATCATGAATCTCAACCCTCAAAAAACTAAATAGCACTCAACAAATGAACAACCTCTCACCATTATGAATAATCTGAAAAAACGAGTCAAATCAAACGCAAAATCCAGATCTAAATTAACAGAAGCTCATAACAATGGCGGACAGAGTGACAAAAATGCTTGCCATCACTGCAGAAGAGGAGGAAGGCGGCGGAGCCGATTGAGATCCGCCGCCGTTAGGTGGTGAAGAAGACGGCGATCCAGCCGGAGCACAGGCGTCGTCGTTGGCGTGGGAAGGAGTTGTTGCCGGCGGCGGGCGAGGAGTGTTTGGAGAAGGACCGGCGCCGCCGGGAGTGGCGGAGACGGTGATGGATAACTTTTGGCCTCCAAGGCAGTGTCTACCGACGGTACAGATGTAATAATGAACGCCGGCGGCGTTGAGCTTCACCGTCGCCGGACCCGTCGTGATGACGTTTCCGATGGCGTTGTCGGAACTGCACGCGTCAAAGGACTCTTTCGTAACTTCGAGTACATCGTGCGCGTTCGTTCCGAAGGTAAACGCTGCAATAACAGAAAAACGGTTACGAAAACTAATTATTAACAAATCATCATTTTCAATTAAATTCAGCTTAATTTATAAGTTCCAAGTTTATTTTGAAGCCTGCCTGAAAATAATTTTAGAATGAATGATTCTAGCCAACAATAGGTTTGATGATAATTGATTTTTGTTGAGATTGGTTTTTATATAATTATTCAAATGTTTGATTTATACATTTTTTTTAAGTGATTTTTAATATTTAAAATTTAAAGATGGAATTTGGTAAAAATTTTGAAAAGAGAAAAGTTAGAGAGTAACAAACTCCTGGAGGTGGAAATTTTAGAGGTGGAAGACAAAAAGTTTGGATATGAAATAAAGTTTTGAAAGAGATGGGAGATAAAGAATTTAGGGTGAGTTTACCACAAAGTTTTTAGAGAAAAAGATTAATTAAAATAAATAAAATTGGGGAATGACAAAAATTTTTAAAATGATAAAATGAAAAGGTGAAAATAGGTGAGATAGAAATAAAATTTTGAAATTTAAAACAATAACCCTTCCAAAAATTAATTTCCTGTCATTCATTTTTATAAAAAAAATCATATGGAAATCACGTCTGGAGTGATTGTCTGAGAATCACTTAGACAACTATCAAGAATCACTCAAATGATTTTGGATCATTCGAGAATTATGGTCAAACGTGTCATTTTAAAATAATAGTGATTTTTACCTTAATTATTTATGTATTTATATTGGCCACTAATTGATGATATTATTTTTTGAAAAATACTTACTTTTCATCTAAGGGAATAAATCTTGTCTTTACAACCCTTTCATGTTTGAAAATTAAGCGCCGCGAGGGAGGTAAAAAGAGAGATTTTTTCAAAAAAGATAATGAGTTGACAAGGTGGGGACAAAGCCAAATATTTCTTTTTGTTTAATRWWYATTAAACAAGATATGGGAAATATTTATTAATCCTTGATATCATTCCCGAGGATGTATTAGACATAATTTAAGAAGAAAAAGGGTTGAGAAAGCTGTTACTGAGTGAATCGCCAGCGACAAAGTTCCTTCTAGCAGCCCAGTCGGAGTAGAAAGTAGCGCCGCCCTGCGGGACCGTCCAGCCGGTGGCGTCTCCGACAACGTGCACCGTTTGAGCGGCGGCCTGTTGAGCTAAAACCGCCGCAACAAAACCCAAAACCAAAGCAATGACTCCGCCGGCCATATCTGCAGATTTTTCTCACACTAAAATAATGGAATTAAGCTCTGAAGAACAATTAATTAGGTACTCTGTTTCCTCCTTCGGAACTTGTGTGTGATTGTTGAGTGAAATGGGATGTACAATTTATAGAGAATTTTGGCAATGGAGATTAGGAAATTGAAGAGGGCATGCAATGGAAGGTGCCATGTAGCAGACAAAATCAAAGGCAAAGCATAAAATTGCGTACAAGTTGGGGCTTTGAGACTCCARAAGTGGAAAGAAGAGACTAAATCAACCGAGGGCGAGAGAGGGTCGTACCCAAATTAATAATTCTCACCTACTCTCTTTCAATTTTTCCAAGTCTCCTCTCAACCTTTTTTTTTCTTCATTCTTCTTTTCCCATTTGTCCGAGTGGCCTAGAAAATTTATTCTTCTGCTTCCTAGATTTTTCGAGATATTTTCTTTTTTACGATCATGAATTGATTTTTACAAAAGAAATAATTTTTAGTGAGGGTGAATTTACCAAAGCAAGCACGAACCYAAATAAGACACATTTCAAACGTGGGCAATCGAGGTAAAATTCGAGCAACAAATGACCCTTTAGGCTGTCAAAACCAGCGCTTGCCTAGTGTGCACATTGCGCGGCCAAAGACTCTGCAGCTGCACATTGAGCGGCCATGGGTGGTTCTTGTGTAACCTGCAATCCGTTTGTGGGAGTGGCTGAGAAAACTTATTCTTTTAAGTAGCTTCATAGGTTTTTCGAGATATTTTCTTGCGAACATAAATCCATTTTTACATGAATTTTAATTTTTTTTTATCAAATTCAACTTCTATGCTCAAATAAATGTTGTAGTTTTTCCCTTTCATTACGTAAATTTTGGTTAATAAAAAATTGTCGTGTAAACAGATCAAAATTCAACRAAGTGTCCYCAAACCATAAATTAAAAGAAATTTAAAAATGGACTAATTAAGTAATGTTTTTATTTTGGCCATTTGAGTTGTAGCAATCAAAATTACGCCATGGTCATGTGACAAATCTTGGTCACATTTGACATAGGTTGGCCCAATCAATGTCATGTGTTATTGGACTTGAAATCAAATAGGTCCAAACCCACTGGAAGCCTATAAAAAATTCTACTGGTTATTCACCATTTAACTCATCCAAAAAAGGAATCAAAATGCATAGCTTGGATCAAGATCCATACAATGGATAAAAAACTGGAGAAAATTTAGAGCAGGGTTTAGAAGATCAACAAGTTAATTATAAAGTCATTCTGAAGAGTCATGAGGGCGATTATGTAACAAAAATTCTCCAGATAAATCAATTTAAACTTTTAGAAATGATTTTGTTTAATCATAAGTAAATTTTAAAGGGAAAAAAAGACATGAAAAAGTCACAAAGAGTTTGAGACAAATTTAATTGATAAAATGATGAAAAAGTTAAGAGAGAAAAAGCGGTTAAGGGTGATAAAAATGAANAAGAAAGGGGAAAATATATAGAGAAAAAAGAAAAAGTCCGAGTGAGCAAGAGGAAAAAAAAATTGAGCGGACAAAAATGGATTAAAATTATTTATGGTAAATTTAATTATTTACCTTCTAAGTTCTTTAGAGCGGATACCCGCTCTAGTACCTTTTAAAACTGATAAATTATCATTCAATCCAAAAACTTTAAGTTGATGAATTCAAATTAATTTAATCACTGGGGAGATCCTTTTTTAGTCCCTCACTCGATTGTAAAATGTTTATTCTTTTTTATCGTARATCGATCGTAGTAGAGTTTTTGTTATTCGTATTAATAGCAACTAATAGAGGAGGACGTCTGGATATGTTGTCGAAAGGGAGGACTACTTTGAATAGCTTCCTCACACCACTCGAAAATGGACATATATTCGATCTTTATTTGATAAAATAAAATAATAATAAGGGAAAAACTTTTAACTGGTCAAAGTTAGAAAGGCAAAAGCGTACAAATTGGGCTTTTGAGACTCCAAATTAAAGTGAAAAAGTTCCATTGCTCTTGAATTTTCCCAAGTCTCCTCTCTTATATCTATATTTTTTCTTCCCGGTGTAGTAGAGGAAATTCAATTTTTACACTGAATTAATCAATCTTTTACTTTAAAACTTTCAATTTCATTCCAATTATAAGTGTTACAATTTTTTGTTTGTTTGATTTTCGTTACAATAAAGAAATCTATGAAAACCCACTATTTCAGTGAAAATCAATTCAAAATTCTATTAAGTTAGAGTAAAAGATTGATAATTAAATAAATATATGATCTCTAATTAACTATTCTCCAAGTCTCTTTAGTTTTGTACTAAACCTCTATACTTTGAGATTAATTCGATTAGTTTAGCTTCTAAATTTTCAAGATGTCTATAAATTAGAGTTTTGTTATACACTATTAGAGAATGGGCTTAATGACTTCTATGACATAACTTTGTACCATAGATAATGAAAAAAACGAGCTATAAGAAATATTTTTTTAAAGTACAACATGTAGGGATGGAAGATCGTACTCACACCTTCTCAAATGGAGGTATATGTCAATTACCGTTAAAATCACAAATATTACCATATTAAATAATTTGCAGACCTACTGAAATTATTTCAAACATTATTAATTAATTGATTATATTTTTTTTATTAAAAAAATTGGATTAATTCAATTTTTTTTAATTATTATATCAAAAAGTTATTCACTCATTAAATCATATTAATAAATGTGGGACCCACATAAAAACATCTCACAAAAGATACCCAAAAAGTCACGTACTTTTTCGTACAGTATATTTTATATAAATCTTTGAATTTCCACGACAGCCATGATTCATTGAAGATAAGAAAAATAAATTAAAACTTTTGACTTACAGAAGTCAGTCTTAAATGCTTAAAAAAAACACACACACACACGTAAAAGTCAAGTCTTAAATTAAAGCTGTCAACGTGTTGAAAGATAAAAGGATAAGAAAATGAAGACATAATTCAAAGATTATTCTACTCAAATATTCTTTTTTAATTACAAAATATTAGAAATTTTAACCCGAAATGGTAAGGTATTAACGTAATCCAATCAGATAAAAAAAAACGAGAATAAAATAATGAATAATACACAAATACTAGTAATAAGTAAAGTAATGTCATTTATTTATATATATGAAAATAATGAAATGACAAAATACAAGATGACAGGTGGACACACAACAGTGGCTGCGACAGCCAAATAATCAAAAAGCAACAAAAGAGAAAAATAAAAAATAAAAAAGAAATCAGCTACGCTACAGAAGTCGCAGTGTTTCTAGAATAGGCTCATAACGACGCCGAGCAATGTGACGGAGAGAGCGGCGGCGACGGCGTTCGCGGAGGAGCCCGGTGGAGAAGCGGTTTGTGGGCCTCCGGCGCCGGTGGACGGTGAGCCGCCGGGGGAGTTAGCGGCGGAGGTGGACCTTGTGGCGGTGACATTGATTGCTAATTTCTGGCCTCCCAGGCAGTGCCCATCCTTAGTGCAGATGAAGTAATACTCGCCGGGAGTCGAGAGGAACACCGTCGCCGGCCCGATTTCGAGGCTCTCGCCGATCTCGTTGTCATCGCTACATACATCGAAGGATGCTTTTGGTACTCTTTCCACGTCGTGCACATCGGTTCTGAAATTGAACACTGCAACAACCGAAATTGAAATCAGATTCAACTCACTCGATTCAAAAGCGTAAGTAGATGGTTTGGGTAGATCGAAAATAACTATTAATCGGACGAAATAATAAGGCAGAATTCGAACACTCGAACTCCAGCCAATGAATAACGACTAGTCAAACCCAAAATTAAAACTGGGTTCTTGTTCTTACCCAGAGAATCCCCGACGGCGAATGTCTTTCCGGCGGCCCACTTGGCGTAGAAAGCTGGATCGCCTTGTGGGACGGACCAACCTGTGGCGTCACCGACGATATGGCTCACCGGTGGTGCTGGACGAGTGGTGGTAGGGGGAGCCGCCGGCCCAGATGCGGCGGCGCCGGTGACATTGATAGCTAATTTCATCCCTTGCTGGCACTGCCCATCCTTGGAGCTGATGAAGTAATACTCGCCGGGGATGGAGAGGAGGACGGTTGCAGGGCTGATTTCAATGTCTCTGCCGATCTCGTCGTCGTCGCTACACGCATCGAACGATGCTTTTGGTACCCTCACGACATCGTGTGCGTTGGTTGCGAAGTTGAACACTGAAACAACAACAAATTCTTCAAAATTTTTGAAACAGAAATTTAAAAAAAAAATCGAATTAGAACCCATTCTTACCGAGAGAATCGCCAACGGTAAAGGTCTTTCCAGCAGCCCAGGTGGCGTAGAAAGCGGCACCGCCCTTTGGAATAGCCCAGCCTGCAGCATCTCCGACGACATGGGTCACCGGGGTTTTCCCGGGAACCGGCGTAGCAGAGGGCGGACCGGCGGGTTTAGGGGCGGCGGGTCCGGAGGCGGCGGAGACATTGATCGCCATTTTCTGGCCGAGGACGCAACGCCGATCGTTAGTACAAATAAAGTAATGCTCGCCGGGAGACTTGAGAACAATAGTTGCAGGGCTGTGGTCAAAGTCGTCCCCAATCTCATCATCATCACTACACGAATCGAACGAAACTTTCGTTACTTGCGCAACATCGTTGTCATCACCCGTAAAATTGAACACTGCAACAAACAAAAACACCAAAAGAATTAGAAAGCAGAGGAAAAACAGGGGGAGGGCAAGAACAAGAACAAGAACAAGAAACAGAGGAGTTCATAAAAATTGGGTTTTTTTCCGTACCAAGAGAATCACCGACAACGAACTTTTTTCCAGCGGCCCACTTGGCGTAGAAATCGGCGCCGTTTTGGGGGGCGGCCCAGCCGGTGGCGTCGCCGACGATGTGAACCGTCTGAGCGGCGGCGTTTTGAAGAAGAAACACGAAAAGGGCGAAGCCCAGAACAAGAGCGATCTTCCCGGCGGCGGCCATCCCTGTGTTTCCTCTTTTTCTTCCGCTGTAAACTGAAAGGAGTCGATGATGGGAATCGATGGGAGATCGTAGGAGAATTTATAATGCCAAAAAATGGGTAGGAAAAGTAAAGAGAAGAAAGTTCTTAATTTAGACGCGGCTTTGGGACGAAGTTTGCCCGCCTTTGATGGACGCCGGTCAAACCAGAGGCTCCAACCACAAGTACTTTTTGTTTGTCACGGATTAGAAAAATCAAAGCTTTAGAATGATCAACGATGGGGTGCTGCCAACTGGAAACATGACAAAACAAAACACACACACAGACGGATTTTCGTTTACGAGCTTCAAATTTCAAATTGAAATCGTGGAATTTGGTGCCTAATCTAAATTTAGTCTTAATTCTTGTGGATTTTTTTAATTCAGATTTTGGAGACTTGTTTTGTTTGTGGATGCTTTTTTCAAATGTGAGAGTGTTCAAACTTCAAACATTGATTTGGTTTCATTTCAGACCAAATAGTGATTGTACATTTTGCTGTGGGCAAATTAAACTAAACTAAGCTTCTTTCCAGGAAAAAAAAAAAAGTTTGAGTGTTCATATGGTTTGGTTTCAAGGGTGGTGAACAAAACTAAATTAAATGAATTTGAAATGGATTTTGAAAGGTCCGAAACGATAATTAAAAGATTACAAATTTAGTTTATAAATTTCTAATGTTGCTAATAGATGTTGAACTTTAAAAAAATACCTAATACAGCTTTCAATTTTTAGTTTCGTATTTATTAGATCTCTGAATGCTTAAAAACATGTATGTGAATCTTTTATCTTGTGTCTTACGAGTTTCTGACATATTCGATATTATTTATAAATTTATAGACACAAAATTGAAATTGTTTGACCATCGTTGAAATTTTATGAAACAAATTATATACTTTTTAAATGATTTATTAGACATGACTGAAAGTTCAATTGAACTTATAACTAATTAAAATAAAAATATTTTATAGGGAGTAAGTGCTTTTAAATTTAAATTAGGGATTCTTTGAAAAAAATATTGCATAGAAAGAAACTCTAACTATAAATTAACAATTTTTTCAAATTTTGATATGGTTTATTGAAGACCACAATTGATGTCCGACAAGATTTTTTTATAACTGAAAAATTAGGTATTTTGGATTTCGATTTCATGCACGACCCCCTATAACCAATTGTTTACAAGTCTGCACATTTATCATAAGATCTGTTATTGGCTATTTCAAAAGCAACTAATACTTTTTTTTTCATAGCATGTGAATTGTGGCATGCAAATAAGAATAAAAAATGTAGCAACTTTATCGAAGAAATTTCTGGGTCCATTACAAAAATTCTTGAGGTGTGCTTCCAAGAAACTTCCTAAACATGATTTTGGACTGCCTGTTTTCCCATTTCATCTTTGGTTTTCTTTTCCAACTTTGCTATTTTCTCTCTCTGAACTCTGTTGCTGCCCTCTTTTTCTTTGATTCTGAATGTTCCAAGTCCTTGAGATTGGCTTTTCGGGAAGTCGCTAAATTTCCAAAACCATGGCGAGGACTATCGCTTACCAACTCAAGACTTGCTGCTTTCAGACATCGCGCACGTTAGGTGAAGGAAATGAGTCTCTCGATATTTTCATAATGGTACGATATGGTCGCTCCTGATTACTTGACTGTTCCTCACAAAGAAAAATCAATTAATTCGGTGCCATGATAAGGACCACTCATTAAATTCACTGGCTAAGAATACCAAGTCAGCAGCAGCCATTCTTCCCCCATCTTGTCCAAGCCAAAGCTAGGCTTGGAGGGCAAGGCTACAAAACTTTCAACATTGAGAAATCAAGAGAGGCAGAGTATTGGGAAACTTCTTCTACTTCATTTATTATGATCTAACTGATACAAATGCCTGATGTCAGCCAAAAAAACGAAAAACAGAGAGAGAAGAAGAAAAAACTACATCTTATCTACCATTAGAATAGGTTAAATTTTCTTTTTGCAGCCAAGTCTAGCCTTAACAACATTAAAATTACAGTCATTGCAGCAATTTCAAAGTTACAAAAGGAGAAAGCCAGCAACTGACAAAAGGGTGGTGGCAAGTCCATGTGGCTGTGCAAGTTGTGATGGGGGTATTGGAGATATCTGACTTGGTTTACTTACCGTTTTCAGTCACCTCGTTTTCGTTTATATTCCCTCTGTTCTTGGCCTGTACGTCGTGTTTTCCCTCGTGCTTTTGTGCGTCTTCGTGTTCCGTGATTGCTCCCTCGGATGCTGGTGTTATTCCAGTTCCATTTTCCTTAATATTACCAACGTCTGGTTTGTCCTGTTTCATACAGCAGGAATCAATATCCTTTTCAGCTTCAGTTTGTGATATGTTTTCCCCTTTCTCTTGACCAACCTCCAATGCCACATTTTCGCAAACTGTGGCAACCTCTCGAATTTGAACATGCCCATGACTTTGATCTTCCGCTTCTTTTCCATCTTCAGCATCTAACTGACCGTTCTTGGTTTTTGTTTTGTCGCTAGGCACGTTTTCAATGCAAGTGTCCTCTTTCCTATTTTGGAAGGTTTCCACCTCTGTGGTGTTTCTCTGTTCAGTTTCTTTTGTTTCTTCATCTTCCTTCTTGGCCTCTTCATCCTTGGCAGTTTCAATTTCCTTTTCTTTTGTTTCATCTTCATTTTTAGGCTCTTCATCCTTGGAGTCTTCCTTTTCTTTCTCAGTTTCAGCATGAACCTTCTCCGACATTTCAGCATCTTTAATATCAGTTTCCTCTGCACCCTTCTCCATTTCATTGTGTTCCTTCTTCTTTGAACCTGGCGATCTTCTAGCTCGTTTCCTTGAGGGCTCTTCCTGTGGTGGAKTTGCCTTGGCCTTCTCACTAATCCTGGCAGATCTCCTAGGTGTCTCACCAGTACTCCAATCGAAATCCGATATTGCAACATGTCCAGGGTGCGATTTTAAGTACTGCTCGAGCTGTTTTCTAGTACTGATCTCCTCACCAGTTGGTGCTACAAATACGATCTCATTCTTTTTTGGTGCACCTCCCTTCCTGGGTACAAACTGCAAAAGAATGTATTTAATATAATATGAAGCATTTTGACTGTCATCTTAAAAGTGGAAAACGAGAAAGAAAAAAAAGAGAAGAAAATTATCGAAGCTCTTTACATAGATGGTTTTGTATCCCAGTTTGTAGATTAAGAACATAAGAAACAAAAATATCAAATAAGGCTCTAAAAGACAGGGCACGATTGGAGTTCAAAACAGTATCGTTATTGCTATGCACAACTGCGAAAGCTTAAAGTTTATCTCCTGATTAAAGCTTAAGTTCGAGACTACCAATTCCTCATCTTCATTGTCTAGTTCATAATCGGATTTCTTTCTCGACATACATCTGAAACTTGTACCTGAAATCACGGCTTCAAACACGATTGCCATGACTCCTCCATTGGAGGGTGCAGAGGAATGGCAGTGGAACCAGAGACATTAACAGAAAACACTCCACGGCGTCTCAGGATACCGAAGTATACTTTACAGTTTCAAGTTTACAGCATCGTTTACACAATCCTCCTCCTCCTCTCTCTCTCTCTCTCTCTCTCTCTCTCTCTCTCTCTCTCTCTCTCTCTCTCTCTCAAATGACAATTGCAAAAGAAATGCATTTCTTTGGGGAACTAGCAAATCGTTCATATTTTTCACAACCCTTATTCTCAGTCAAGGGAATATGGATTTTAGGTTTAAAAAAACACCCAAATCTTTAATTTCCCGTCTCTTCCCCCTCAATTTCATCTGTCCTAAAGCAGAATAGTTCCTCAGGCCATAAATAGTATGAGAAAGGCAGAAACCATAGCTACATCTACCAAATTTCTAAACTGAATGCGTCTTAAATTGGGGAAAAACCCTAAGAGTAAGCGTAAAGGCAAAGAGCGATTAAATCGACAAACCCTAGAACTAAAACTCAGCAGCAAGCAATCCCAGAGCACAATTCACAAAGAAAGAGTGATGCAACGAGAAAAAATCTGAAAATTGAGCAAGAATTAGAGAGACCCAGAAACAAAACTAACTCAAACAAGAGAGAGAAACAATCAAAAAGAACGAGAAAGCTCAAGAGAGTGAGAAAAACCAGTTTCTTCCAAGCGGGTGGAGCTGGAAGTTCCACAGAAGCAACGGCAGCTTCATCTGGAGCTCCTTCAACTGGATTTTGAAGCGGTTCTTTGCTCTCCACCGCCACTTCGTTTTCCATCTTCGAGTGCTCTCCAAAATCGCTTGTCTTCGATACGCTTCCTTTGGGAGTACAAATTCTTCAATGAACTTTTTTTTTTTGTCTCTCTCTCTCTCTCTTCAGAGTAGACGCATTTAGTTAAATCACGAGGGACAGAAACTTCATGAAGCAAAGAGTTCCACCAATCCGTGATGGGTATCTCTGTATTCACAAGTTCCCCAGAAATTTTGTTAACAAATAAATCGTAGAAAAATAAAATAACCCGATTTCTCTCTTACAAGTTACATCCAATGAATGAAATAAATAAAAAAAGTAATCAGATAAAAGAAAATTTTACCAAAATTTCAGCCTGCAATCGTATTTTCCAATTTTCTCGGGCCTTAACCGACGAACAACGTGTTAGAAACCATTAGCCGCGTTTAGCTCTCAAAATCATCTCTTTTTGCGAATAAAATAGTTAGAACACGCGCCCGACGTTTGCCGTGGAACTCACGACCCTGTATTATTTTCTTAAGCAACAGCTAAATTTCTCTACTGGACTAAAATAAATGCTAAATATATTTTTTCATTGTTACTGCGGGTTTTGTGGCTTTTATGGTACGTTAGAGGTAAAAAAAATCTTTACCACGTGTAGAACGGAGGAAGGTCGAAAGATCGTGTCTTTCCCTGAAAAAGTTGGAGGAATTGACGGCCTTTGTATTTGGTCCTAGAATAACCATCTAGGTAAAATCTCACTCGATTGGAGAGATTTTGTTCCATCTCCAAACTTGCGCACTCGACAGGCCGACTTTCAGTAGCAAACTATCCAACAGTTGAAATTGTCTATGACACCCGACCTATAAATAAATAGCCTCGCTGTAGTATTATGTATCATATTCTAACTCGGTCTTAATATTTAAGTTGAACTTAAACTGATTTGAACATCAAAAGTGTCTATTGCTTCTTTTATACAAGTCTTCTTTATCAAGTGATACTAAAGCTGGATTAGGTACCTAATTAAGCCATGTTCTAACAGAGATCTAAAGCTGCACAAATAAGTTAGGTTAATAGAATTAATCCGTATTAAATTAAATGTGTTTAATATTTTTTAATTATACAGTTTTTGTTTGATGAACGTCGAAATTGGTTAATATTAACTTTATATTGCATGATGTTTAGTAATATTGAAAAAACATTTTAATGAGAAATTAGGCCATCTAGTAGTAGGATAATTGAGCTTTTTTTTTCATTTTTAAAAATTTAAAAGAGGTACTAATTTTTCTTTTAATAATTGTATTATTATTATTATTTTGACAATAACTTTCATCAATTAGGTTATCTAAATTTCTGTAAACTTATATAATATTCATGCGATTGAAATACATCATCAACTAATTTTAACATTCATCAATGATATAAAAAAAAATATTAAGAGGCAAGAAATTAAATTGAAAATTTTTAAAATAATAAAGAGTAAAATATATACTAAGGCTAAAATAAATGGTTTGATTTTTTTGTATTAAATATAAGATGGTAAATGGTAAATCACGCGGTGGAGGGGAGCGTGGGAGTTAAAAGTGTGGGGGCACACCGCACATGTGGAGTTAATGGGGATTTTGGATAACGTGGGTTCATCAACTGAATTGGAATCTGACTTTCACGTCCGCGCGTGATTCTCATTTCTCTTTCCTTCTCCAATGCTGGTCCACTCTTCTACCGCCACGTGTCATTCAGGTTTGCTATATTCGCGTATTATACGCAATAATTATTACTCTCTTATTATTAGTTAGTGGGTCCTATCTAAAACTTTGAGTTTCCTCATGCAAAATGTGATCATATAGATTTCTTTTTTTTTTTTGTTTTATTTATAATTGTTTTTTAATACTATTTTGGTAATGTTTTATCTGAATTTAAAGACACCCATTATAAGAAAAAAAAAATTATATTTAGTGTGTATGGTTTATTTACATCATACATATACTCACAAAACTTAATTTTTAAAGTTACATTCTAAATTTTACAAAAGAAATCAACAGACTAAAATACATATCACCTATCACCTAGACTTTTGTGACTTATTCCAAAATTTTAATCTGCAAGTGTATCATCACTATGAGCCAAACATTAAACATTTTCTCCATATATTTTATTTGTTTTATTTTAGTCTCTATCTCTAAAAATTAAATAAACATTTTTTTATTAGTACGATTACCTAAATTAATTGTAAATTTCAGGGAAGAAATTATGAATATAGACATTAGCAGGGTTTTGCTAGTTTAGCTATGTCATTAAATTGCATCTATGCTCAAATCATAGGTTAAATTATTGAAGTTTTGATATATGTCAGAGTAGWCGATGTGCATATAAGCTGGTTCGAACATTCATGAATATATAAAARAATAATTATTTAAAATTTAATCTACTAATAGAAATCGTTGACATATGAGAAGGAACCCAATGTTGCACACAATTTCGGCCTCACTAAACTTTCATTATCTAAGCCCATTTGTTAGATTACAAGACCTAGCTATAGTTACACTTATAAAAGGTCTTATCCAAATTTCCAAGGTGAAGTTGGAATTATATCAGTAGTAATTAAGATCAATAATTTTCTCTTTTATTCTCTTTTAGTGAAAACAATTTCAATTTAATATTTTCTTTAACTTAGTCAAAGAAGTTCATCAATCAATTTATATTAACTACGACTTGAAAGTAATCAATTTAGTTAGATGATGATATTCTAAAGAATGAAAGTGCAGGATTAAAGAAATTGGGAAATTTTTGTAGAAATAATTAAAAACACTCTAAGCAACATATTTAACTCATTGTCAAAATCATTTTTAGAAAAATATATTTAGTTTAAGTGTGGATGTTATTATATTTCAGTGATGATTTGACTAAATGAATCAAGGAGATGTTATTTTTTCTCATTATTGTTTTAAGTTTATCGTCAATATAAACCACTACTTATAGATAGAAAAGTAAGTAGCAACTTTCTCAACATTCAAAAATAATAATAATAATAATAATAATTACATAGGTAGTAGATATGGATGAACTTTGGGAATTGATTTAGATGCAAAATTTGACTTACAACCAACCTAATTGCAATAATAGAAGAAAAACAAGTAAAAAGAATGGACCATTCAAATTAAAGAGAGGGTTTTCAATATTTACATATATATTATAATTCTATTCTAATCTAATCCTAGTTCGAATCTAATCCAATAAAAAGAATGGACCATTCAAATTTGTATGTGTGTAATGAGTCGAATATTGAATCAAGGGACAGGTGGCCTGCAATAGACTTTTATCAAGTAGGGTAGCTTCGAACCCACCTCCATAGGGCCGTTGGAGGGTTTTGCCGGAGTTCTCGACAGGTGGCTGAGAACTGGTCGGTCGAACTTGATCGATTGGGACCTGGTCATGCCCTAGATTTGGTCCTGTCCTAGATCTAATCATGTCTTAGACTTGTGATGTAAAAGCATGTGATGTTGTTGCCTGTCGGGTCTAGCTTTATACAACTTTGTCTATATATATATAGTTCGCTTAGTCTTCTATACATATATATAATTACTCTCAACTTCGTTTGTGTTTCGACTAACACATTATATTCTGATATTATTGTAAATGTTATGTTTTATTATTCCCATAAGTTTGAATTCAATCATAATTGAACTTTAAAAAAACTTCTCATCCCCCATAAAATTAAAAGGTTTCAAAAATGCCCCTCCAAAAGTTTTAAATGACAAAAGCTTTTCCTTTCCTCTGTCCTAAGTAAACCCTAGAATGGTTGAAGGCCCTGAATGTCAATTCGAATTTATCATTCTTCACTACCTAATGGGACTAATTTCTTTTCCAAAAATAATAATAATAATAGGATTTTGTGTTTTGGAATAGTAGTCTTTCCTTTCTGGCATTAGTTTGATTTTTCAAACTAAATATCCGAATCAGCTGCTAATTTAGTGCAGTTTAATTTTTGGATTTACTTGGGATTAAAGAGAAGAAAATTAAATTGTGCACTGAATGATSGATCGTCTTYCCCTCAATTAATCAGATTGATGAGACAATTTTTTTTATACAACATGTGAGGGTGGAGGATTGAATTTATARTCTTTTAGTTGGAGATATATGTCAATTATCACTGAGCTATACTCACTTCACCAATGAGATAGTTGATTCATCATTTAAGTTTATAATTCGTAATATATAGAAACTGAGTTTATATTTATATGCAAATTTGTTTCTCTCAAACTTAAAATTTTGCTAATCTCACAMGTTAATAGCTATATCATCCCATCTTAGGTTTACATTAACTCAAATTTATGAAACCTATGTTTTTTTAACTTTAAAACCCAAATATTGGTTATATACAATCTCAAGTTTCTATAAGTTATTCCTTTGCATAATCTAAATACATATATAATGCAAATTCATATTTTTAACTATTGGCTTAATTAACTCAAACTTATTTAAGTTGTGAAGCTTAAACATCTCTAGCTAAAATTTATCAAATCAAAGGTTAATATAATAATCGTTGAGTATATTGAGATTTTTCGTGTTAGGATGTTAAAATTTTTGTTTTTTTTTTTTCACATGGTTGGAAACATATATATATTTTTAACACAATAAGAGATTTGTTTTAGCGGTAATTTTTTTAATTAAGTTACCTTAGACATAGCTTTTAATTTAAGAACAATCTCAAGTTCAAGTGTTCTTAAAAAAAAACAAAAGGTACGAAAAAGAAGAGTAGAAGCAAGAATACTAACAACTCCATGTACAATGTAGAAATTTCTAACACACGATATAGAGATGACAGACAATTTTATCTGATTTGATTAAATTTATTAGTCTTGGAATCAGTCTTTCAACTTCCATGTATTTATAATGATTCAAATAAATGGTAGATAACATAAAATAAAAAGACTTAAAAAAGAAATCTTCCTTTTGATATCACTCAAATTTATGAATCATTTAAGAGCATAGTTTACTATTGAACTTAATTAAGTAGCAAGCAAAAGTACAAAATAATTAATTAAAAAAAGAGGCCTCTGGAAAATCATTGACATTTTCCATTATTATTATTATTATTATAGACATTTTCTATGCTTGTCTGTATCGTTAAACATTTTTAAATGTCCTATTATTAACTAATCTGAGCATAATTCAACTCGCATATATTTCGATAAAAGGATCATAGACTCGAACTCTCATCTCATATTTATTGTGTGTATATATATATATATAAATAATTTTTTTTTAATTTTTGGCAGAAATAGACACCAAAGTGGGTCATATTATATTAGATAATCCACTTGCCATTTTATACATCTTAATTAACTGTCTTTTCTTATCTTTTATTATTTTTTTCCCATTTAAATTTAAAATTCTCAAGTAGGGTTAAGAATTTTGAACACACCCACCAATTAATATGTTGAAATAAGCAAGTGGAGACCAGTTTTGCAGATGCTGGAAGTGGAAGCTCCTGCTTGATTAGAAGATTACAATGGGCTAGAACCCAAAATTCTTTATTCAATTATTAAAATAATGCCTGCGGGACTACTTTTTTTAGTGATAATGTTTTATAATTTATAAATGAATTCCGCCACCTAATATCAACTCTACCACCCCACCATTTTTAGAAAGTTGGCGTAAGTAAATATATATCCTAACCAAATGAGCTATGTTCAGAGCCATTTTAATCGACCCCTCCATATATTCTACAATGATATGATATTTGTCCACTTTGAACATGTACCTGTAAAAGATCTCGTACTTATAGAGATGTTATCGATTATTGTATATTGATGATATTCTCCTCATCTATCTCGCCAATGTGGGACGAATCACATTTCAACAAAAGTGGTGATAAAGCATGAAAGCTAAAATTAAATTTAGCTTAGTTTGATAGCACAAGATTAAAATATTTAAAAGCATGCTTTGGAACAGCTTAGCTGATACATGAAAGAAAATGACATCAAAAGTGACCCACATTTGGTTGTAGCCATCCACCAGCCACAAATATAGAATATCTGCAAATCACCACATAGAAGAAAAAGATATCCTATTGCAATTGAAAGCTAATCTAACTCCTTTGACTCTTCCATTATTCCAACCAACTTAGGAATTAAACACAAAGCAACTTCACTTTTTCATCCCTCCGATCGGGATCGGGATCGAGATCTTGTATACCGACGTCCAATCTCAACCATTCAACTATTAACAGCCATTAACAAATAAAGCTTGACCCTTCAGATTGGAAATTCTCATAAGGAAAGAAAAATAGTGCTAAAAGAGAAAGTAATGTTGAATCTTCCTCTATAGAACATAGTGGCAAAAGGGTTTCAAAAGTGGCTTTATTTATTACCTTTTTACATTGGATAAGTTATAGAAAGGGTTACCAGTTAGAGAATCATATCCATTCCGCAAAAATTACATATATACTAAGAACAAAAGGGGCTCTTAAGATGTGTATGAGCTGATACTTTATTGAAGTTATCTTACAGTGGAAAGTAGTGTGTTGCATATTTGGTGAGATTAGGAAGCTGCTGCCAAAGGAGAGTGGTGAGGAGTTCCATGTGCGAAACCGGGCGGAGATGAGCAGCTTTCCTCTGCCTTATCGTCTTCTTCGTCAACATCGGTATCCCAGAGAAACCGTGCATATGAAGCTAGGAGATAGCTGTAGATCACAGAGAGATTTTGCACTAATAAGATCAACTTTGAACCAATATCACAATCAGAGAAGCAAAGACCAACGAAATATTCTCTTTTTTTCTTAACACTTGATCAAAAGCATAACCAGAAAAGGCTAACTGAAGGATTTCAATTATGAGATGTATTTGGCTGAATTTGATGACAACTATACCATATGGTCCATGATCCACTTACTAACAAAGACAACTTTCGCATCTCTAGGAGAAAATACACAAATCACAATCAAATTGGACTATTCACAACCACTGAATGTTTAGGATTTGAATTGATATTGAAACTGAACTCAGAATTTCTTCAAGTTCTTGTGTTCATGGAGAAATTAATTAAGTTGGCCATCATTAGAGGTAAACGAATGAATCACCAGTCAACATAATCTCTTTCTAGCAAATCAAACAAGAATCAATCAATTCATAGAAATAAGAAGCAGCCCATCAAGAATAAATTGAATATATTCATATTATTCTCACCAATCATCTGGGGAAGTTTTAATTGCTTGATCAAAATAGGTTTCGGCTCGTTGAGCATCCTTCTGAGTACACCAAATTAGATCAGCATAAAGTGATAGAACATTTGCATCATTTGGATCAGCCAGAATCGCTCTTCCACAAAACTCCTCTGCCTTGGCAAAATCTCCATGGACCTAATGGCAGAGCATAATCAGAAGGGCAGCCATTGATGAGTTTGACAAGAGATTGCAAGAAAGTTAAAGTACCTCTTTCAGGAATTTGGCGTAATTTCCAAGTAGAAGGGCATTGTTAGGGTTTGCTTCAATCATCCTCTGGTAATAAGCATCCGTGCTCTTACTACCATGGTGATTGTTAAATCCCGACCTATCGTTGTCCCCTCCCCCACCGCCATCGGAACCTCTTCCGCCACCTCCGCCGCCACACACCCGGCCGCCGTCGCTTCCCATTCCGCCGCCGACAACCATCGTCTGCAGAACACATTCATCCCTCCTCTCATCACGCGCCTCATAATTTGGCACATTCACACCCAACCCAGAGCTCGAAAACAGTCTATGAATGGAAGACGAAGACGAATCCGAAGCGGGACTGAGCTCTCGATCTCGCACTGCTGCTCCATTCTCCTTGGATTTCACTTTCTTCGGTACCCGATTCTTCCTCCTTGGATCTGCGGCATCCGATTGTAGCAAGTTTTGGGTTGATTTCTTGGCCGAGTCATCCGAAGGAGGCGGAGGAGGGTGAAAAGAAGCGGCTAAGGAGAGCGATTTAGCTCTCTGAAGCTGGTGACATTGGTCCGATTCAGAAGGGGGGGATTTGGTTTGATGAAGCCAAGAATTGAGAATTGGGGTTGAAGAAGTTCTCAACAGCATGCTTATGCGGTGCGAAACCAGTGAATTGAAGGAAAAGGGTATGATCAGATCAGAGAATCGGGTGAGAGTTGATTGTGAGAAGTGAAGAAGGAGTAGGAAATTGTTGATGGAAGTTTATGGAACCAAAACTGGTGAAGACAGAAGGGTTCTGGTACTCCTCCATTCTTAGAAACCAAGTGGTGGCAACTGGGTTTTTATAGATGCCATGGAATGCCCAAGTGATATCAATTTTTGTTTTCTTCTTCAAATACAAAGTTTTTTTTTTTCTTTTAAATTGTTGTTTGAATTTTTTTTCTTTAACACGATAAAAGGTCGGAGATTCAAATTCATGATTTTGTACGGTGGATGCTTGGTAGAAACTCTTATAATTCCCGACTTAAATTTAATCTAAGGTGATTATTGAAGACCAACATGAGAATAGCTCAACAGTAATTAGTGTCTATTCCTTTATTTGAACATTTGATTTCTATATTTGTTGCAAATATTTTTTTTTTTTATCTTCTTCAAAACTCGATCGGAGAAAAGTTTTAAAATAATTGATCGATTCCAGTTCTTATCTGACGAGTGCACGTTGAGAAAAGTGTTTGGGTTAACTTTCAAAGCAATGGTTTCTTCCACAACACAATGATTATATCTTTTTATTCATGTTATGATGTTAAATGAAATCTAGATGGCGAATGTTAAAGAGGGTTATGAACACCAAAAATAAAGGATAAAAAGAAAACACTCACGAATAGAAGCTTGAATCGAATAGATCAACACCTCCTCACAGGACAACTCAAATGTTTGATCGATGAATTCAATCTTTCTGCCAAAACTTTTTCTAACTCTTCATCTTTCTGAGGCCTTCTATTAAGATATAATGATACACATAGATAATTTCAAAAGTTAAATGGACGACATATTTCTTCAGTGGATTTCGATAACTTAAATTGTCATGGTAGGTGACAAAGACATAATTGTCACTGCATTCTATTCTCAAGTCATTAGAGAAATTTACGAAACTCTATATTGACATCATTTGTATACTAATGATACTTTATTATTGTTCCAGGTTTTAAACCTCATAACAATAAGCACCTATAAGTTTCTAAATTAAATGTAAACTTTAATCCAATACTCCTTTTAATAATATAAATATTTGATTGCTTTAATTTTGATCACAGGATAACAACAAAAACACCCTTAGATGTTATGATCAAAAGTGGAAGAATTTAGGGCTGATTGTTTCATTGGAATCTCATGGGACTCGGATGAGCGTTTGCTTTATAGGAATATATGATACCCGACGTTTTAAAATACCTAAATATCCTAGGATGCTATTCAAATATTCTCATATATTATTATAAATTTTCCTACCAAGCAAATTCGGTTATCTAAAGATGTCGGACATTTGAATTTCTAGACATCTAAAATCCCTAAAACAAAACGTCCCTTAACGAAATTCATGAAACTTGATTAGAGTACAAAACAGAATACAGCTTTCCATGTCGGTTTACTTCCAATTGTTTCTTAGACCACTCAGTATGCAGCTACACAATATACAGGGTATATAGCCTTCCATGTTTGGTATCATCATCTAAAATATACTAAAGTAGCCTAACACTATTATGTATTAACCTACAATCCTTTACAAAATAATGCTTGCTTGTTTACAAAGCTATCGTCTAAATCGAGAGCCCTTATTGGGTCTATTTTTTCCATCCAATACTGAAGTCCAGAAGAAGAGGGACATCCAGAATAACACAGCAAAGAAAATCTGTACTCTGTCCTGAAATTTTGAGAAAAATGCTGGGAAACCTGTTCAAATAATGATATTAAGAGAAATAAGGGAACATGCTTTTATCTTTATTCACATCAGAGAGTTAAGCATGATGCCAAAGCAATTCAAATACATGCAACAAATTACAACATGAATTATCAAGAAAAACAGAATTAAGTTAGAACATTAAAATTCATATAATAACATGGCAGGATTCCTGAGTATTATTACAGTTACAGTCTAATACCTAGACCAATCGACATCTTCACTCCAAAATGACTTTCTCTAAAAATATGACAACTTATGACAGGCACTTCGAGAAACAAAATTCATTAATAAGAGAAAAGTAGAAAACACGAAGGTAAGCAATCTTCCAGAATGCAAAAAAATTGAGAAAAGCACTCCAATTGGCTATAATCAAGCAGCTAGTTACCCAAAAAAAAAAAAAGTTTGGAAAGGGTACTCCAATTCAAGGCAGGAAACTCTGACAACTCTGAAATCACTGCAACGTCAATTCCATTCACTTTCATATTAATAGACCACGTGTTCGGAATCAAGAACCAAAACTAATATTTGGCCAATGCGAACAAGGAAGTGTAAAAGAATGAATTGAAGAAAATTCAAGTTATCCTAGCCTAACAGCTTAACACCATCAACGACCAAAAATCTCCCTCACAGCAACCATATGATAGTGGCTGGAAAAGAACACACGCTTCCTTCATCTTCCGTTTGAAAGTTGCATCCTAAAAACTGACGTCACTCTTCCAGGAAAGCTAAAATATAACTGTCATGGAAGGGGGATGTATGGCTTTCTACTTGCAGGTAACACGAATACTAAGGTGATGCAAAAGAAAAAAAAAACATTGACATTTGAACTTTACTGACGCGGTTTATGAAAATTTTTATGGATCAGTAGTTTTTCTTTTTCTTTTTTTAATGAATATTTGTGTCGTTGCACCTAGTGAATCCTCCAAGTGCCATTACTTTTTTCCCGGTAAGATTTTCGACATATTTAGAAGGCATTGCACAAAATCTCCTACATAACGAACTCCCAAAACAAATCACAAGAAAATTAACTATTATGCCTAATCACATATGCATCCGCAGACCTACTAAATTTCCGAATGACAAAATACACGAACAAAATATTAGGGACGATCAACTTCCAAGCAACCAGAAATTCAAATGGATAATTAACGTTCTTATCAATTGTATTGTGAGTGAAAGGACCACTAGCACGAGCTGAGCTAAACGCAGGAGCTAATATAATTTTCATTTTAGGACATGAAGGCCATTCCATAGAGATAAAGATAAAGCAAAAACGAATCTGATCACAAGCAATCCAGTACATCAAACGAATTAAGCGCAGAAAGGAAATAATATGAACCTTTTGCACGAATCGGATCCTTGTCGGGAGGCGGACCGGAGTCCGGTGGCGGACGTACTGCTGCGCTGCAAGCGGCGGAGCTAGCATAAGGATTGGAGGAGAGCAAGAGAGATGAACGGCGGCGATGATGCGAAGAGAAGCAGATTTCCGGCGGAACACGGAAGCGCGAGCAGAGAGGAACGGCGATTGTAGAGGCGGTGAGGGAGTGCGTAGAATGATAGAAAATCGACATCCGGAGGAGCTACAAAATCAACGAACATGAACATTCCATTTCATCTTCCTCTTGTTATTCCTTTACATACACGACTTCAGCCATATGGGCCGACCCAAATCCAATCAGTCATCTTGAAGTCGTATATGGGCTAACTCGGCCCAAATCGACCCAAATATGGCAGATTTTTTTAAGCAAAAAAATTATTGCAGATTTAAATATGTAAAAAATAAAGAAATACATGTAGACTTTATTATAGCATGAAGTTTGAGAAGATTACATACAGTAGACATGGTCAATCGAGCATAGTTCAACTGATATATTATCGACCAAAAAATTGAAGGTTCAAATTCCTATTCCATATATGTTTTGTTGAACTATAAAAATAGGCATTTTCTACTAGAGGGACCTGCAACACTACCTCTAACCACGTATACAAATTAGTTTAACTAGTTAAAATATGGAAAGATAAAATACACTTTTGGTTTTTGAGTTGGAAGACAAGTGTCTATTTGGTTCATAAGTTTCAAAAAATGGCATCTTGATACCTGACGTTTAAAAAATAATTCTATATTGCTTGTATCTTATATGTATTTTATTTTCTCTTCCTCTCTCTTCCTCTTTCTTCTTCTTCCATTTTTGGAGTTCCATTAGTATAATTTAATGGGTTAAAACATAAAATCTAATCAGAGTCGAGAGTTGGAAGTTGGAATATGCTTTTAGAAAACATACTTCGGGACAACCATACAACTAATTCAGGTACATCATTGTCCAACCAAAATCACCCAATTAACAACGGCACTACAAATTCATTTATTGAAAATGAAGGCCGCCATTTGACACCATTCATATGGCTCAAAAACGGTGTGGTAGAATTCCACACCTCTTCATCACGTTTATACATGTTTATTACAACAATTAGCAAATAATTCCACACATTGGAACACAAAACTAGAGAGAAAGATCAAAAGAGATATGAAAATGAAAAATATATAATATATATATATACGTACTCGTCAAAAAAACATACTAATTTATGAAGTTGATGCTAACTACAAATACAATAGCTAGGGTTGATAGATGTTATTCCCACATCTACATTTCCATGACAGCAAATAATAGCTATCCTCTTCCTCACCGCGAGAGGAGGAGTACATAGCCTTAAAACCCTTTACCCGGTGCACCGGCACCACCACCGCTGCCATGCACGGCCTGCAACTCATGCACTTGTTCTCGCACCCGGGCGGCCTCGAACCCACCACCATTTTCCTCCCACCCACATAACTCCTACTTAGCTCCCCTCCGCCGTCCCCACCCTTCGACAAAACCGACCCATCTGAACAAAAGAAAAATACTTAACTCCTTACTAGTCAGAACCTGTCTCTATCAAATTTGATCGTGTTTGTCGTACCTGTAAAGGAGATGAAGATGAAAGCCAGAGCGAGAGCGAGTTTGAGGGAAGGTGGATGAGATGTGGAGGTAGCCAAAGCCATGAGTGATTGGTGAGGGTGAAGGATTGAAGTTTGAAGGTTGTGATTTTGGAGAAGGGTTGACAGATGTTTCCTGTGGAAGAGACATAAATAAGAGTGTTTTTGATGTGTTTGGGAAACTGGCTAGGCTGCTACTTGTGTTCTGAGTTGTAAGCTGTTAGTGAGTGACTGAAGTGACCAGTAGTTGATTGTTTTATTGTTTTTTCTTTTTGTTCTGTGGGTTAGGGCTACAATGACTTGTCTATTGGAAGGTGACACTGACAATGTATTTGTGCCTAGTTTCTCGAGCTGGGTTTCATATTTCATGTGGGACTATCTTTTCTCTTTATATTAAAGAAAAATGGTAGTTGTTGTTTGACATGGTTGGAAATTAATGTAACTGTTTTCTTCTGATCTTGGGAACTTGTGTGTTTCTGTACAATTTAAGAAATTGGGCAACTTTTTTTTTTTACTATTTTAATTACTTCTTGTGTTTGTGTTTGATTTTAGATTAGGATATGTAGTTTTGTAGTTTAAGGAATAGGGACATCGTTAGGGATCTGTTTAATAACTTTTTTGTTTTTAGTTTTTTATTTTGAAAAATTAAGCTTATAGTCATTACTTATACGTTACATGTATTCATTTATCTAGTTATCAGCCTTTTAAAAACATTTTTCAAAATTCAAGTCAAATTTTGAAAAAAAAATGTATTTTTACAAGACTTGAACTAGGTGTCTATTCATTCTCTAAAGTTTCAAAATGAACATTTTTAGTTTTTTAAAATTTATTTTTTAGAAAAGTGAGTACAATTTATTTTCATGAAAATTTTGATAACATCATGCACAACTAAATACAATTATCTTTTATTTCCGGATATTTATTATTTGTGACTACCTTTGGTCTCTCGCCAAAGATTGAAGAGGGATTAAGGGAAAAGAGCATTGGCAATGAGTGTAGTTCAAGTAGATATCTGTGAGTTGCTAAGCTTCTCCCCATAACAGCACTGCCACACAACAGTCCCAAATGAAGTTCCATTTCTTTTCCTCTTTCCCTTTTTCTCCTTCAACACTTTTCCTTTTGGGAATCTGCCATGCCCTTCTCCTTATATCCAGTACCCCTTTTCAAAACCCAAGCTCAAAAGTTATTTAGGATGATATCTCAATCTTCTGTGTACACTGCACAAATGTCAAAACTTCATCAACAAAAGTGATCAATTTGAAAAGAGTCGCGATGAGGTGTGTGTCAATTTTAATCTTAAACTTTCGTTTTCGTCCCTTTCAACCAATTTAACCATGTACTTGAATAAGGGGTGCAATTATCCTCAAGTCAAGGGCCTCTTTTGCAATGTTTTTATTTATTGTTTCTGTTAATTAGTTTTTAGTGAAGCAAAATGGATTGCATGGCTCAACATCAATGAATTCAAGTAAGATAAAATAATTTCTTTATTTATGTTTTAGAACAAATTGAAAATGAGAACAATAAAGAAAAAACTTGTTTGGGATGTTTCCACGAAACAAATGGCCCGTTTGGTAACATTCTTGTTTCTTGTTTCTGTTTCTTTATTTTTAATGAAGAAAAATGTATTGCATGGTTCCAATCTCTAAAAATTGAAGTATGATAAAACAATCTTTTTATTTATGTTTTGGAACAAATTGGAAATGAAAACAAGAAAAGAGAAACTTGCTTTGGTTGTTTCCAAAATTTGTATACAATTGTGAGAATGTTCCCTAAAAATGAGAAACAATAAACAAAATTAGTTGTAAAGTGTTTAGATTTCTTAAGAAAATTAGAAATGAGAAACCAAGAACGTTAGCAAACTAGCCCAAAGTTAGTTGAAAAATGTTTAGATTTCTTAAGAACATTGGAAACCAGAAACAATAAATGGGAACATTATCAAGCGGGCCCTACATTTCTATTTAAAATTTTTTTTGACTAGTCATGAGGTTCTTATAACTAGACGAGACTATTTTTGTAGATAGTAGCTCTAATTCTAATTATGGTTAGATGACGTTAATTATTTGCTAAGTATGAACCTTTTTCATTTTCTCAATTTTGTGGCTAGGTTAGATGGAGTATTTCTTAATTGAGTTTGCTAGTATTAGTTGAATTTTGTCTAGTTCATGTATAACTTTAAAAGTTTGTGAAAAAATTGACTCACCCACTCAAATTATGGAGTAAGAATTTGAAAGTAAATTTCAATTACTACGGAACTATACTCTTTCTCCGGTAAAAACTTTATCCATGGTGAGAGGGCAATAAATTATTGTTGTGGGGCAGGGGTAAACAGTGTCCATAAATGAAAAGTAGTGGAGGATTCCAAATGTAATGAATGGGCAAACTTTTTTTGAGTGAAAAAAGGAGGAAGAGAGAGGCAGTTTGAGTGGAACTTCACTCATCTGATGTAACAGTAATTATATATGTCTGTTTCATGTTTCCAAAGAGCCTAAATCTTTGAAGATTTTTGCCCAATCACTTACTTTCCATTAATTCCTTTTCCAGTTCTCAAAATATTTGCCTTATTCACTGTCTACCATTGCATGAGCTTCTGTGTATGTGAATATAGATGCAAAATGGAGGGTTTTCTCTCTTTGTTTATTGGAACTGCTGCATATAAATTTATTACTTCATCTACAAACAGACAGACATGTGTATCTTTATGCTTTTACTTTTACAGAAACTTTATTCACTTTCACCTTTCATTTCAAAATGTTCAATATTAATGAAGACACCTAGCTTCTCTTTTGCTTTTAAAAACAACAACAGAAAATGTTTAGATGCTATTTGTATGGAAAATACTTGGGCTCCTCAATATTGAGGTGGCCTTATCCTCTTTATCCACTTCATGTTTGATAATTAAAATGGAGAAATACAAAAATAAAAATTTGTTTAAAAAAATAATAATGATTTAATATCTCAAACGGTGAGCAGAACGAGGTTTCTCCTCATTGTTGAGGTTTAAGTATTTTTCATTTCTGTCTCCATGATTTTGACTTTAATTTATTTTGGTCCATTTAATTTTAAAATATTCAATTTGGTTTTGTACTTTCAAAACATTTGTTTTTGTTGTTATACTCTGGTCTCAAAGTTTTAACATAAAATATAAATATAATGAAAATTATTTAATATAAATTTATGGTTTACCTATAAAGAAATTCAGTGAATGAAGTGTTATCTGATTAGAAAACTGAGATAAAAATAAAAATAAATAGACAAATTATCATTGTGTAAATTTAGAGATAAAAATAGATATTTGTAAATTACATAAACTAAAATAAACAAAATTTGGAAGTACAAAAATTGAAATAAATAAAAAGACAAACATTTAGAGATCAAAAAATAGTATTTAAAAAAAATGACAAACTAAAATAAATAAATATATATATTGGAGATTTAACAAAAATCTTAAATTCATATTTAACTTATATGAGATTTTAAAAATGCAATAAAAATCTTAGAGGATAGAATACAGTTGGTCATGGAACTTTTAGAATTGTTTTAGAGTGTATGATAAATGTGTTGGAAATTTAATAGATACCATATTTAAAGTTTAATGAATTTATTACATCCAATATTAATAATTTAGTTGTTTTAAGCTCAAAAAATAAGTTAACAAAACAAAATCCATGCCAAAGGGAGAAAAGATATTCGGATGCAATTTTAACCATTAAAGATAAAAAGATGTAATGATTGAAACAAAACAAACGAAAAAGTAGATTAAAATGAGATGAAATTAGAAATAAAAGAAAAAAAAATCAATTTACTTTTTTACCGTAGCAGGAATCAACGGCGACGATTTTGAGATTAGCGAAGTTCCGTCATCATTATGAACGGCTGAGATTATGATCCTTGTAATCCGTGATTGAAAAGACCTTGGCTGCACTCGTTTTGTTGGTGTGCAAAATATTTTTTACTGTTCCAATCATAAGTAAGAAATCCAATCAAGATCCACGTGTCAGAATCGTGTGGCGAAAGTGGGCCCCATCCCTTTCTCCTGACATTGACAAGTCTTATTCTTTCGCAGAGTCTTTATTTGGAAAGATTGGGGCTATGGCTGTCATTTCTCAAATTGTCCTTGGTTAAATTTTCATTTTCAATTTGTCTAAAATTTATCCCCGAATATTTATTTGATTGATAATCTGTAAATAGAAATCAAAATAATGGCGTATTTGATCTCTACCTTCAATTTGAATCACAATTTTAAAAATTATTCAACGTTGTTAAATAATATATTTGTAAGTTAATTGTAATTACCAATAAATATTCAATTCAATAAAATATAATATTAATTTATTTATTAATATTTTTATTATAAATTTTGTGAAATTATTATCTTACGATATTATATAATTTATAATGTATTATATTTTACATGTATTAATTTTAGCAAAAAAAATTAAATATGTTTAAAACATGAAACACTATACTTATAAAAAAAATGTTATCAATTTAATCTAATAATACATTTTAAAATTCTAAAAACACTTAAAACATAAAAATAAAGGTTGTTTTTAGAATTTATATTATTTAAATGACAGAATTCGCATGCCAATTAGCCTCTAAAATATCGTCTATACTATTTTTACCTTCTTTTTTTTACCTTTTTAACTCAACTTGTCAATAAAATATTTTTATACCAAAAAATAACAGATTTTTTTATGTTTTGTTTTCGTGAAAATTTATGGTTAAGGTTTGTTTATCATCACTTGGAGCAAAAGGAAAAAAAATGCAAAAATAGTATTTTCCATCATAGCTGATTTTGATTTTTCTATAACAGAGTTATGATATAAAAACTCTACAGCAATATCAAACAAGGCATAAAGGGAACCAAACCAAGCATCAAGAATAGGCAGCAGGGAAAATGTTCATCTGAATGCGTTTCAGCAAAATACAAGGCAAAGAAAAAGGCCCACTGCAGCTCATTCTTCAAAATAATCAATCATACAACCCTTCTTGTTCCCATACATCCACAAGAAAATCTACCATTTCCTGCACGTTTTGAGCAAACGTCAATCTACGATTAGATTCAAGTCTGATTTCCAGCAAATGAAAGAGTTTAGATGGGTCGAAACGTACGCCGAGTGGGATAGGTTGACGGAATAGCTTGTTGCTCCCTAGTAAATTCTCATAGGTTGCATTCCAACTGCAAGAGGAACCACCCAAGTAGGACTATCAGATCGACATCAAAGTACCGATGTTTGATTTTATTGATCTGGAATAATAGAAAGAAGCTTACTCTAACTTGGGTTCTTGGAACTGCGATGCTCGGTTCTCGGACCGTTTATTCCCCGACCAGCATTGCCTAGTTTGATTCCACAGAAGAAGGCCTACCACCAAGATCCAAATATAGTTACTTAAGCCAATGTCATTCTTCAATGCAATGGGATAATCACATAGAAAAATTAAAGAGACTTTCGGTTTGTAAAAAGGTATAGCAAATGAACAGATTGGTGAAATATGCACAAGAAACTTAATCCATTAAATCAATCTATTTACGGTCCAATTCACAAAGTGCAGTTTGGCTCATGATTTTCGTTCTAAACTATCTTGTGCACAACCAATTGAGCGACTGAAGGTTCTGAGAGAGCAGGGAGAAAATCACCATGATTTATAAACTCCGAAGTATTGTGTACATTGCCTGAGCTACCGTGCGGATCGTGCATCTGGTTGATTGTACTCATTGATGACATACTTCCTTGTGATTGACCAGCACTGTTGTCCACATCAAATGTACTAGTAGTCCAGAAATCCTCTGATATGCTGGGTTTCTTTAGTCCACGACATTGAATCGGTAGACCTTTCAATGGATTATTCCGCTTAGTTCTTAGTTTCGGCTTCGTGCAGCTTCCAAGACAACCACTGTTCTGTTACAAACCAAACGTGATCATATAACTGATAAATACCGGCTCAAATATTCACAAGACACCTGAAATTACCTTGTTTCATCAAATCAGGACCAGGGAACTTGAAGACACTATTCATATTCATCACATAAATAACGATTTTACAGTGGAATTAATTCCTTAGTTCATCTTCGTCAAACAAAAAAGTCTTCCAAGAATCAAAACTTCTTCAAAGACGTGAAGGTAATACTAAAAGGCAGATATCTGCATTTAAAAAGGAAACGTTTGGGAAGGGACTGGAAAAGTTGAACCAGATTTGACTACATATTGTATTTTTCTGTTATAAATGATAGCATAATTATGATTCATAAACAAGTAATCACTTCTTAGATTTAAAATTATCATATGGTTAATGGGAAACCTGATGATCTATATTAAATTTAAAGCTACTGAGTATGATGCAAATAATACAAACTACCAGAGTATCAACAGATTGAAATGGTTTTGAATGAACAAAAGATTATTGATGATAGATGCATCCTCACGAACCAAGGTTTAAGCTTAATGTCCATCCGTGCATTGAAGTTAACAAGTGGGTAACACGGGGTCATTGATACTAGGCATCTCCTCAGAAACTAATTATAGAAAAGTAGCCTACCATGCAGTAGGTGATGTGTTAAGATAAATTAGGTGTGATTACTTTTTACAGCAGACTTGAATTTCACCTTACTGTTTTATTCATCTATTCTTAACCTTTCTCGACAGCTAGGTGGCAGAAAACTATTGGCCTTGCTTGGTTTTCTGTTGTAGAATCTTGTAAAGGTTATGTTCATCATTGAACCAAACATATATGATATACATAGTAATCTGGAAATTCTGCTACGCAATATTCTTATAGAACCTTGTCTAGATGGGTGGGTGCATCCGAGATATACATCTGATCTAACCTGCCAATCCCTTCCAAATTCCAACCATGTAAGCTAGGGAGAAGATGGCTAACAAATAGTTTGATGGGACACTCAGAAAATAAAACATGAATTGTATAGTATCTGAAAGATTTGAGAACTTTAAGTTTTTAAGATGACACAGCATTTTGCATCATATGCCAACATTCCATCACTATTGATATTTGCACAGCTGAGACAAAATCAATGAAAACCCCAATTCTCACATAGCAATAGTCATGGCAACAACTTCGTAAAATCATCACTAGATTCGAAAACTTTTAGTTTATACGTAAAGGTAAATTTAATATTTACAATACGTTCTCAATGCTCTGCCTCACATGTGGGCTTAGATGTTAACACAAAGCTCAACGTGTGAACTATTAATATGAAATGTGGAAAAATAACATTGAAGAAGTTTGAACTTGAGAAAGATACCATGTTAAATCAACACTACACTTAGAAGCTTAAGTAGTTAGCTTTTCAATATAGTCAACAAACATCAAGCATGGCCAAATATAATGGAGAATTTTTTTTAAGCAAATTTAAGCATAAAGTAGCAAAAAGTGTGAGATGCCTTATCCTTTAATCCTTTTAATTAAGCAATGGAGAATACAGCCGCACCAGGTAATCAGTTTGTACAAGTTCTTAAGAATCCTTTAAAATTGAGCTAAATTATTAGAATCTTAATAAAAGAAGCTAAACCAAACCACACCATTTCCCCCCCTTCTCTTCCGATCCTGTTTGCAGTCAAAAGCAAACTACTCAAGTGCTGAATTTCATTTTGATTCCTCCCAATACACCCAAGAACTTAATCTATTCTAAAAGTGAATCGGGCAGAAAATTACCCAAATTAGCACTGCAAAAACAAAGAGGAGTCGCCGAGACAAAATCATCAAAAAATATAATTAGAAAACTTACCCCATGAATTCAAAATACACAGAAGACCCACGACGCAGGAGCCTGGGCTGCGAAATTGGTAAGGATTTGCAAGGGAAAACAAAATCAAAGGAAAATTCGATTCCGGGAAAGAAGATCAAAGAGCAGCTCCTGACAATCAGAAGACCCATGGTATGAACGATAATGCACTTCAAAACCCCTCAATTGAAACAAAAATGGAAAATTGAGAAAATTGAAGTTTGTTCAAAGGAAAATAAGAAATACCCTTGAAATTATATGTCACCGTCTATCACTCTCCGACCTCCCTTCCGGAATCGAAAGCTCCCCACTCTTATCCCCGCTGCCTCTTCTTCTTCTTCTGAAACTTTCTTCTCTGTCAACTGGAAGGGAAAAAAAAAAGAAGAAAGGGAATAGAAAGGAGACTGGAGAAAGATGAAAAGCTTTACTTTTATTCCTGCAAACAGGGCTCGGCTCAGCTGCTCTGCAGTTTCCTTTTCTTTTTTTCTTCTTTTTATTTCCCCAATAAATTTTAGTAATTACCACAAGAAAAAAAAGAAATTGTATTACAAATAATTGTAATATTCGCACCAACGGGACTGATTAAGTATTTCGTCAACTAAAAGGTAGTGTGTTTCAAATGCGACGTTTCTGGATAAAATGATAATTCTTGATGGAACAGATTTCGATTAAGCTTGGAGAAGTAATAACTCTAAATAAATCTATCTTCTATGGCAAAAATTGATTTCAAAGTGGTGTGAAAATTTATTAGTGATTCAAGGAAGAAGATAGATTTGATAATGAAACTCAATTGATAATATTTTATATAAGAAGAAAATGCATAAATACGGAAGTAGAAGGAATCATTCTTATGTGACACAAGAAAAATGGAGTTGTTAATACTTTAATGGTTATGTAAATTAGCACTCAAAAATTTGAACCGAAGAGTACCTGATATAGGTGGAAAGAATTATTCATAGACCTTTCCATTTTGAGTTGATTTCTTTTTTTTTTTAGTGTGTTGAAACCCCACCCCTAAATATTTTGTACTAAAAAATTGGATTTATTTTTTATGTATACTAGAGATTTGAATTTGATATCTATTTGGTCTCTCAAATTCCAAAATCTAACCTAGTTAAATGAAGTATATTTTTATTAATTTTATATTATTTTTAGCTTAAAGTGTTTTTTCTCTCTCTCTCCTTTTCTCTCCTCTTTATCTTTAGGCAGGTCTCGCTACCCCGTACACATCCATATCGGGTTCGGGAGCCTCCTCAACGGGAACTTCTACTTCTTCCCGTGGAGGCAGATCGAGATCAATGTCCCACCRAGGGAAAGAGTTTGAGCTCGATGCGCCTGAACCCCGAACCATCTTGACCTCGGCTAAGTCCGGGAAGCCGCTTACCGTCCGTCCACTCATCCCAAGAATCAAAATCAAGTCCTTTGAATTTAAAGAGAATGCGAAAAGCTAAAATCAAAAAAGAGATTTCTTTATCATAAAAATGAATAAGAGGTTGAGCTCAACATGAAACCAAAACCTTTTTTTTTATGTTGAGAACCCCAAGAAGATCTCGTACTCTTTCATGTGGAATCAGCTCGTCGAGTACCGACGTCTCCATTAAAATAATTTTAAAGATTAAGGGTTAAAATGAAACATTTGAAATAATATAAATATAATTGAAATATATCTCAAAGTTGAAGGGCATAATTGAAACCACTTTTATGTCATGTTGGATAAAAAAAAACTTCCTTCCTGAAGATGGAGGAGGAAGCTCCTCCTCAATTCATGTATGGTCCAATAGCATATAAACAAATGTACTTTTTTAATTTTGTATAATTTCTATATAATCCACTCGTCTATATACTATTATACCATATAGAAATTAAGGAGGAAGACCTTCAAAAGGGAAATTTTCTCCGTGGGGTAGTTCTTTATTGAGGGTTTCTCCGGCCTAGATTTAATCCTGCGATTTTAGTGAGAGAATAAGACTTCATAAAAGCAATCTTATACATGTTTTTCTTTTTCTTTTTAAGTAACAAGTACCTCTATTTAATACAACTTATTATCACTGTGTTATATTAATATTTTCTTCTTTACAATTGAAAGTAAAATGGAAACTTCAACATTATTATTATTATTATTTTGTTATCCATCTCTTATTTTATTGAGTTCATGTCACGTTTGGGTAATAGTGATAGCACAGTTTAATTAACAATCTCAAAAAAGTTGATTAATCAAATATTCCGTCTCTAATCTCGAGAATAATTTTTTATGGACTCAAATCATTTAGAATTTTAATTGACTCACACAACTAAACAAATAGTTGATCCCTTCTGCGCCTTTCGATTGTAAATTTAGTTTCAATGATTTTATGAAAAGTTAAATTTTATATTTAAAAAAAAGTAACTTCAATCGTTTTAATAGATAAATCATCTATTAAAAAAAATATTAATTAGAATATTTTTACTGAATTTTATTTTTTAATAAATTATAGGGGAAATTTAAAGGGTAATATGACGTGACAGGGAAAACATGGCATGATCGGATGGTTGACACCTTTCTAACTGTGATGGGTTTATCTTTCCTTTTTCTTTTATCTTTTTCTTTTTTGTCCACTTTAATTGATATCATGTGAACCGTCCAAATGATATCAATTTGCCAAATATAATTGGTGGGTCACATGCATTTTAATTTACTTATAATTTTATATACATCCACCATATATTATACACATAATAAGAGTTTACATTAGGAGAAAACGTACCTCTCTTGAATTGAGCATTACTCAGATGCCATAATCATTATTTGGGGTGGAGTAGCATATGTTGTTTTGACCAAGGGGTGAGCAATTTTCCAAGAACGAATCCACTTTACTAAATTTACGAGGTGAAGGAGCGATAACTTCGAAGCCTAAAATATTTAGAGCAGTTTAATATTGTTGAAGATTTTGTGTTGTACAATTCATTCAAATGAAAAAAAAAAACCTTAGGCACGTAACTCAAAAATCTCGAGTGTCAACTTGTTTGAAGAAAACTCTTTTAGAGCCTCGCACAAGCTAAGTTTGTAAATCAACAACAAAGTCAGTTATGGAATAGTCTTTTGGTTTGATTTCTCGTTCTTGAAGACTTTTGGTACTAGATTTTATAGCGTACCTGCTTTTATTAATAGAGAGAATATGAAATATCTCATTGTACTAAGTGGATGATATCCTTAATGTTGATAATTTCAATCATTTCATTCTTATGATTGTTCAACTTAAAAAGGAAAAAAAAAAGAAAGACAACATACTTCTTGATCATATTCTTACCATATATAATATTATCTACTTTAAAATTAAAATCTCTCTAATAGATATACTATTACTTTATTGACACGACCCGTCTCCAAACACCTACTAGTTCTATAACAAGTCGTGCCGACCATAAACCCCAACCCACTATAGAATCTATAGTTAAATTTCTTTCTAAATTTCTAAAACTAATTTAGATTATTCTCTAATATATATAAACATAAAGTGTAACATAATTCAATTCAGAAATAAATATTCGCTCATGACTTCTAAACATGCTGTACAACCACAACCAAACCGTGACTTCTTCCCCTTATAAAGAATTCTTTTTTTTTTCTGCAAATTCTACCACCCAGGTCTGTGATAAAAAACACATAAATTGAAGCTAACTCATCAATACGTATATTTATGGAAACCAGAAATCCAAGTTCAACGTCTATTTTAAGAGAGTTCACAGGCAAAGCAACAAACCCAAATACCATTTCTCTCCGACCTCTCTTTCTTCCCAAACCCTCGAATGAAAACAACTTAATTACCACTTTTCATTAATTATTGTTGTTGGTTCTTCAATTCCGATTCCAAAATCACCATCAACTTCTGATTTCAATCTCTGTTACTTCAACCATCAAAATCCCTTTTTTTCGTAGCTCTCTCTCTTCGATTTCACAACTCATAAATGTTTTTTTTTTCTTATTACTTCCTTTCTTTTCTTTTCCTTTCTTTCTCTTTTCTTTTTCTTTCTTTTCCTTTTTATTCTTTCATTTCCACGTGTTCCTTTCCACATCTCACACACAAGCACCTTTTTTTTTAGCGGGTCGTGTCAGAATGGTATCAAAGTGGAACCTCTCCCAGTAAGATGTGGTTCGGGGACGAACCAAAGCAAAAGCTGGTGGACATGTAACGCCCGAATATAATGAATCGATACCACATCCGAATAAGAGGGATCTTGAGACCATATAAAGTATGGTTAAGAAAGCTTAAAAAGCATCTTCCTTTTTGTAACTCAATCGTAAGAACTCCAAAGTTAGGCGTGCTTGACCTGGAGCAATATTCGGTTGGGTGACCTCCTAGTTGCTTTACTAGGAAGCATGTGAGTGGGGATGACAGAGAGGTGCCAAATCTAGATTCCGAATTTTGAGCTCGGAGCGTTACATTTATATACTACGTATCAATTCTAACGTAAAGTTGGTGTGGGATTACACCTTCACATTATTGTCACATATATTAGTGTCTCCCTAGTGAATGATAGAGTTGGATATATTCTTTATTTTTTGGTATGTAATATATAATACTTTAGAGAAAAGTATATTTTTCTTGCTTGGCACAATCATCTATGGTCGAGCCATCTTCTTCCACATAGGTACTCGTCTATCATAGGATAATCGAAGGTTAAACATTGTCCAAGCATTGGTTATTTAACCCATAGTTATATGCATCTAAGACGAATTATCTTAGGCCAACTTGAACATAACTCAATTAGTAATGATGAGATATCTTGGAAGCTCTTGCTATTCATAGTTATTTTTGTAAAGATTTCAATACGATTTGATTGAGCTATATGTGGATAGCTTCTCATTTAAGTGATCCAGGTGATTTTACACTAAATAGGTATCTTACTTATCAAAGTTTATTCAGATTAATATACAAGTTTATAATATACATACATATATATATAGTGTGTGTATATAGTTTTTAATAGAATTATAGAATCTTAGAAATTCAAAATTTTCAACTGCCAACCACTTTTCAAGAAAGAAAATTTTAAAATACAAAACACCAAATATATTGACTAAAGAAAAACAGTACCAACTACATGACATGAGACCCATATTCTCAAAGTCTTCCACCCTACCAAAATTATGAAATGCATAATGACAAAAAAGCCCTTGGTCCATCCAAGCATTAATTATTAGAAGAAAATGGTCATGATATATCCTAATTTCTTTCCCTTTGTAGTATAACATGTCGGGGGAAGAATTTTAACTTACGATCTTTTGACAGGAGACATGAATAGGTTCTCATATTCTTTATTTTATTATTATTTTTATCTATCATATTCTTTATTCAATCTTGGAAAGCGAAGGAGTCTAGTTTCTCTATTTTTGTATTCTTCATTAATTTAAATACTTAAATATTATTAAATTCTATGGCTAAAAAACCATTTAATTAATTAGTGCGTTTTACTTTTCCATGTCTTTTCAATAATGCAATTAATACATCATTTGAAAATTTTCTTCCTACCATTAATACTTTATTTAAAAAAGGTGGTCCATTAATTAATACGTGCTACGCAAGTAAGGTTTGTTTTTTCCTGAAAATTTTACAAAAATAATATAAATAAATATGTAAGTTTAAATATAGCAAAAGAATTAAAAATTATATAAAAATAGCATAATGCAAATTGCAAACTAAACATTTAGGTAAGGAAAGTCACGCATGTGCTATATATATATATATATTTTTTAGGACAAATTTGTAACTATGGATTGAAATTTCTTTAACTTTTTTAGACGAAATACTTTGTTAAATGATTTACCTAATTAATTATAATTTTTTTTTAAAACCAACTATTCAACTAATTAACAAAATACTAAAATATCAAAATTCATTCAACCACAAAAATATTCTAAGATAGCCACAAAATTAAAAGCACCAAAATATTCAAACTTTGACTTAAAACAACACCTACAAGAATAATCTCATCTATCCTAGTAAACAGTCACATTTAAAAATTAAACTAATAGAGGGAACTAATTTTAAAACTAAAAATTTTAAGTTAAATTTAATTCGCTGAGTTAAAT
>NW_019104489.1:3232506-3268322 GCF_001995035.1 Momordica charantia
AAGAAGAAATTAAAAAAAAAAAGAAAAAGAAAAAGCTCTGTTTCTTGTTTGTGTTATTGAGAATGTAGAGAGAGAAACAATGAGGAGAGAGAGTAAAATGGTTGGATTTTGTTGAGAGTGCACCGAATGGGAGAGTGGAAGAGGGGCTCAAAGGGTCAACTTTTAATGGATTTTTAAGTCCAAAAATGGAAAAAAGAAAAGAAAAAAGATCAAAAAATTAAAATCCAGACAGAAAAAACAGGGGATTGCGGTTGAAATTTTGAGGAAAGATAAAGAGGGACAATGATTCGTCCATCGGCGGAGGATTTCCAAATATGGGCATAAAATAAAAGAATCTATGGATCAACTTTGAGATTTGGAAGAACAGACACAAATCTATCTATTTTGATTTTTTTTTCTGGGGGGTTGTTTGTTGCTGCTTTTAAGTTTTAAGTTGGTAGTGAGATTGTGGGGTGTTTGGTAAATGTCAATGAATTTTGTCATTTTTTTTAAAGTATTAAGTTTTTTCTTTATTTAAAGTTTCAATAGATTATTTTGAACCAACGATTGATGTGTGACGTGACAATTAATATGAAAACTTGTTTTGAAAAAAAGAAAAATGTGGAAGATGCTATCATTTTTAAAAGAGAGATTAAAGCAAAATTGGGTAGACAATGGAAGCAACTTTGTTGATGATGGACGAAGAAGACTTCTAGAGTAAAATTACATAGGAAATGTGGAAGAAACTTCCGTGTTAATTACTACTTTGTTCCAAATTTTATCATGTCGACTTTTTGTTTAAATTATTAACGAATGTTTGCAATTATACTATATTTTAAACGTTCGTAAAAGTTCAGGGATACATATATATATATTTTTTGAATAAACAAATATCGAAAATTTTGAAATAATATAGATATCTTGTAAACAAAGGCAAAATTCATGGTGGTTTTTTTTTCTTTTTGTAATTTAGCCTTTTTATTTCTCCATCTTTGATATTTTAACCAATTTCTATTTTTATCTCCTTAATATTTTTTCTTGTTTATTTGTTGACCTATTTTATCTTTCTCTTTTAGTACAACCATGGTGAGGGTAAAAATCCAACAATAAAGTAATTGATGCTTATTTACTGGATGTTTTTTTTCCTGATAATTTTTAAATTTGGTTTATGAACTATTAGAATTATGTCTATCTAGTTCTATACTTAAAAGTTTGTTCAAACTAACTTATTAGCATATAGCATATCTCACATCAATCCGATCTCAATTCAATCATTTTTGCAATTTTGTTGTTTGGTATGATATTTTAATAAAACAAATGACTAGTTGATAAAAAGAATGTGTAAGAGTTCAAATCCTCCGCCCTTAATTATATTTTAAGAAAAATCTCTTATCCAACGTAGTTTTAACAAAGTGAAATTTATAAGACGTGTACCGTGATGTAACTCTAAATTTGTGTAGCCGTGAAATGAACAAATCCATTTACTACGAGATATAGTATTAATGTAGATTCAACTTCTAGAGACAAATATAGTCTCTAAACTCTGGCAAATATTATCTAAAGATCTTGATATTAGGATCATAAACGGCCAAGTTTATCTGGAATGCATCACAAAAAAGATAAAGAGTTTGTGGGAAAAATCCGAAAAAAGAATCCACCCCAAGAGATGAGCTAATTTGGGAGTGGCAAAATTGTCCTTTGCAAAAGGGTCAAATTTTGCATATAAAAACAAGCATATTTGCATCATCACTCCCCATAAGACTCAGAGTCTGGGATTATGAGAACGAAAACAAGGCAGCAACAGCAGCAATACCACAAGAAAGTTAAACTAAACATTAAAACATCAAAAGACACAGCCAAAGTTACATTAACCAGTATTGAAGAATAGAACTCAAAGTCTATAAAATGTCTTCGGAAGTTACAAAACAAGATATAAGTTTCAATAACCTGTGGCCGAGTAGGAAATATGACTAGGTAGTGAGTATAGGAGGGAGGAAGTCAGATTTGGTTCCGAGTATGCGGGCTTTTGTGTCAGGGAAGAACTCAAATCCCGGGAGCTCAGTGATTTCTCCTTCACTGGATACGCCTATGGGGTAGCGGAGGAGGTGACCGGGTAAGTCCCTCTCAAGTGTCTCGCTTGAGTATAGATCCCAATATTTGTCAGCAATTCTGTTAACCTTCGCGGCACACCCTTCACTTTCTGGCTGGAGGAAAGATTCATCAAGCATACCAAGGTGTTCGTACCATAGGGCCATACGGAATCCATGAACTTGACCACGAGCGGGTTCACGGATTGACAGATGATATGGCTGATAAGCTCCCATTGCTATCTCAGAGTCCCTTGCACCGTCCATGGATCTCTGGTTGATATTGGCTGATCCAACGATTATGTACTCGTCATCAACTGCAATAGATGTTTAACTCTTGTCATTTCATAAAAGGAAAGCAAACATGTCCAGAAAACAAAAATAACTCGTAGTTAAGTAGTTAGCAAACTTCTGCATTCCACATTGAAGAGTAAGTAGTCACCAGTCAAGATTAAACTTCTTATCCAAAAGGGATTGAAAAAAAAGGAGAAAGATAAATGATTTTATGATAAAACTGAAAATTTGGTATGGAAGTTAAAATTGATGTAAAGCTTTAGTGTTGAACTGAGCTACTTAGGAATCATGTTAAATAACACACATATCAGCATTGCTTACCAATCATCATCTTGGTATGAACATAAATCATGAAACGCCTGGCCTGCTGAGCTCTCAAATAATCAGAATCGTCCTCCGGTGTTTCTGAAGGTTCATATTCTCCAGACCTCTTGACTTCTCGGTTGCCAAGACAGAAGAATGTCAAGTAGTTACGAGGGTCTTCATCGATACCGTGATCTCTAAGAGCCTGAATCACGTCTTTGTACATCATTTCCATTGTTCTCCTTTGCCAATCTAATATCGCCTGAACGGATCCACTTTCTGGAATTCCTTCTGGCCACATTGGGAGAACTACATAGACAGTGAACCTTTCACCTGCTTTAATCTTACTAACGATCTTAAGGGAAAGCTCCCTTGGGATACAATGCAAAGCACCAATATCCTCAGGCTTGATATTATCAGGAGACCATCCAAAACAACTTCCAAGGAAATATTGGTTTTCAATATAAATAAAGTTTTTAGCTCGCCGAATAGCATTAATGTAAGCGTCCTGAATGCTTCGATCAATAATGTTATCTTTCCCACTGATAAGCCCAGCCCTAGCAGCATCTTCGGGAGTTTCGGGGAAGCCAAAAGCTGCCCCACCATCTATTGATCTAAACAACTGAACATTCCAGGTTTCGTGGTCATCTGGATACATAACAGGAGATGGAGGAATAATTATTTCATCAAGTTCTCGAAGCTGCACAAGTACATCCTTCCCACCTTGTTTCTTCCACCGTTGCTCAAAATTGAACAAGACATCCCAGGCAATGGGCCCTTCAAGCCGGGAATGGATGTCGTGCCAAGGTTCCCTTGGTCCACCTTTTGTGATTAATGCACCAGGAAAATTTGGTTGATGGAAATCGTCATGATGTGCAGTATCCAATGTCCTGAAAAGGGAATGGAATGGTGTGTCATACCTGCCATCGCAGAGATCAAGACCACCAATGAAACTTACAATTCTCCTCCTATCCGATTCTCCACTAGGCATTGGGCTATCCACCACAACAATCTTCTGATGATGAGTGAACATGGTAGAGATTTGTAAATCTTGAACAATGCTTCCACCATCGTCAGGATTTCGAGGGCACAAGACACAATGCACATCAGTATCTTGAAAGAAATGTTCAGTTTCTTCATCATGAGTAGCCATCAGACCATCCTTTTTTAGTAAACCGACAGATGTTCTGTCATCCCAGACAAGCATAAGAACTCTGACACCTTCACTTGCTTTCTTCTTAAGCAGCTCACCAAGCATGATGTCTCCTCCAGGCTTTGGCCTCCTTGAGTCCCTTACTAAGGCAATTTCTGTATAAACAGACCATCCTGTGATGTAGATCAGGTGCTTTGCGTTTTGTATGGCATCAAAAATATCTTCCCAACATCTGTGGGGTGCATAATGCTTTCCTCCAGCAAGAGGTATTTTAGGAACAAAATTATCAGGGATATGAGCATCTTGATACAAAGAAACCTTACAGCCTTGTCTCAGTGAGTAATATGTATAAGGGACTCCAGGAAATCTACGACTTCTTATACCACGACCCCAATTGCGATCCTCAGAAACACTGAAGTATTGCATTTTGACACGAATATTAGGTTCTCCTTCAATTGGTTTTTTATCTTCATCTACAAGTGGAGTTGATCCTTCATATACCTCCCCATTTATGATGTCTTCCACAGGTATATGTGCCCGTCCAATCAAAGTTGCACCAATGGGATTATCATCCTTCACGGTGAAGATAACATGCGATGCCCTATGGGCACAGTAAATATGAAATGATTCGTACCATCTTGGGTTAGAGGGTTCATTTTCTATTATCCGTGTTCTCCCAACTCTAGCCTTTTCTAAATCTACTGTCGCATATAGTCTGGAAACTCCTTTGCCAAGTCCAACAGCCTCCTCAATGTTTTGCATTAACTGCAATAAGTGTTTCTCAAGTAAGCCATTTGAATGACAGAAAAGCAGAAGGATAGATTGGTAGATAAGAGTGCCATTTTTTTTAACATTATATAAATGTTGTCCCCAGGCTTACCATGTTGTAGGATAGATCTTTGGGCTTACACCATAAAAATGCATTACATTCACAATTCAACTAAATCGTAAACTGACTCTTAAAATACGATGTAATAATCAACCTCTTTACATATGCCAGCAGAAGAATATTAGAAAGAACATTTACCCCTCTGAAAACACAGATCTATTATCACATAAAAATTATGTATTATTTTTTTAAATCCCATAATTTCAACAAAAAAAAAAGGCAACATTTCAAAATTCATTTAGTTTCGCCATCAAGTATAAGCATGGAGCATAAACCTTTTAATGTTGAAAACCAAGATCCAGAGAGGAATGATAGGGAGGAAAATTCAACTAAAAGGAAAGGGTTGGAAAGACAATTTACAGATCAATAAGAACCATCCAAAAGAAGGGTTGGAGAGTGAAGGTAAGTAGGCTTCCTGTTCACTCCTTCCAGCTAAAACATAGCGATAATTTCCTCTCCTCTATTCTGTAGCTTTCAATACCTCTACAGTGACACAGTGACCACGCCCAAGAAATGTCCAAAATATTATCATCTCAGTAATTAGCCTAGAGCAACGAACTCAATTTCTCCGGAGTGAAGAAAGTCAAATTATACACGTAAGGACTGGGGGGGAATCGACAGATATGAACATCACAAATCGGCGACGCGACAGAATTTGAGATCAACCACAATACAAATATTTTTCAGTAAACAGTTAGAGATGTACCATGCTGAAGACATTGGATCCACCACCAGAATGCAACCCCTCGACTTCATAGATAGTGACGTGAAGCGTCCCGTGAAGCAAATCACCTTCCATTCTCACCTACACCACCGAAAACAAGTTCCATCCACTTCAAAAGAAGTTGTAAGAAGAAACAAAAAAAACATAATCCACCAATTTTCCAGTAAAACATAATCAGGCGAAAGGATCAGATCAGAAACACACACAAACAGAACATCCAACAGCGTGATCTGTTTGAAAACGAAAAGGAGCGGTGAATTGAACTGAAAATCACACAAAAAAAAAAACAGTAGACAGAGTAAGAAAGGGATTGGAGAACGAACTTGGATTTGCAGAGAGATGCAGTGAAATTCCAACGTCTGGGAGCGAAGAACCAACGAAGAGATCCGAGTAGAGTGTGAAGAGAAGAGATCAGATCCGATGGATTCCTTGGGATTAAATATGAGGAAGAATTGAATGAAAAATGATTGGAATGTGTGAATGAGAGAAAGTCAAGAGACATGAACGATCCGCGAAAGCAGCTGAAGTAAAGCTCCGAAAGTCCCCCACGAGGAGACGGTGAACGACGGGATCGGCAATGCGAGTGGATTTAATTGTTTATTTATTTAATTATTTTTTATCCTTTTTTCCCCCCTAAATTGAAAGGAACCGTGTCTGTGGGCCATTCATAAATGGAAATGGGCCTCCTCTTTTTATTTCTGTCTTATTTTTTGGGGTTATTTGTTACATTCCAAACCGGTATTTTCATTTTAATTTTGTGGACTATTTCAGAATAAAGAACGGCATAATATTTCAACTTATTTTTTTTCTTCTTTCTCATTTATTAGTAATTAGTAATTTTCTTTATATATATATATATATATATATATATATATATATTTAGTAAAATGTGTGGGGTGAGAGATCGAAGTTCAACCTCTTGGTTAGAGATATATTCAAATAACCGCTGAGTTATGCTCGTTTTGGTGTAACTTTTTTTATATTTCAATCGAAACATATTGTAGAACATTAGGTATTAATTGAAACATATTGTAGAACATAAGGTATTAATTGTTATATTCAGAGTTAGGATACCAATTTAGCATAGTTTAATAGATAAAATACATATTATCATTATAAAGTTGATGACTTAATCCCCACCACGTAATTATTGAAATTAAAATTATTGAACTAAAAATAAATTACGTTATTAAGAGAAATTGACGTAATATGTCTATAAAACTATTTTTTTTATTACTACAACAAATGTGAGAATGGGAGATTGAATCTCCTACCCTTAAGAAATGAGCCGAATATATTAGCGTTGAGCTAAGCTGATATTAATGTGGCTATTTTATTGTCTAACTACACCTCGTCAACTTTAATTTTTTTACAACGCAGTTAATTAATATTGATTTAATGGACATATTACGAMATTTCTTTAATAGTTTTTTCGTAATAGAAATTAAATAAAAGTATATACTATAAAATTTAGTGACATAATTGAAAATAGTACAAAGTTGCCTGATAGAATATATACAAAGAAAAGTTTACTCAAAAGATACAAAATTCAAAATTGTTATGTTGGCGAGGATTCCTAACATTACAAAGTGAATTATTGAATAATTGAAAACTAATCATACGTTGAAATCGAATGCTTTGAAAAATAAATCTGATTGTCCAACTAAATTCAATCCAACACCCATCCACTAAATAGACCAAGATCGAACCTAAATAATCGACTAATGTTTTATTTTATGAAATTAAACCAAACAGACATATGTCGCTCTATCAAACCAACTCAATTTAATAGATGGTTTTGGTTATCTTTCATTCCTCTGACATAAAAGGGACCACACAATTCACAATATGATCGAAATATTTACCTAAGGCCTACTTCCCATAATATATTTATTTTTCTTTAAATAGTCGCAAAAGTATACTTTCAGTCAATCAGACTTCAAAAAATGAAAAAGTTAACGTTAACATCATCATTATTACTTTGCCACATAATATTGACTTATTTAATACTTGCAACTTATGTAGCTTCTTCAGTACATGTCTACATTTTCCTGGAAAAAAAGGGGTCCATATTAGCATTTTATTACACATAATCAAAGTCATACGACCCATTTATTAAAACAAAGTAAATAAATAATTAAAATAGTTATTTTTTTATAGTAAAGGACTAAAAATTAGACATTTGGAAAGTTGATGGATCAAAATATAATAAACTAAAAAATTAAAAGAATCAAAATAGAGCTTTTGAAAATTTAGAGTCTAAAATAAAATAATCATGAAAGTTCTTCAAAGGTTTCTAAATATATTCATAAGCTTATAAAATATATAGTTTCAAAACTAAATTGTTAGGTTTAAATCCATTTTCGTCCTTAAATTTTATAATTTTATTCAATTTTAGTCGTTGTTACGCAACCCTTAATATTGAAAAATAATTACTCCGTTCGGAACAATCTTATTTTCACCATCACTAAATGTTTGACAACTAAGAGAGGAATGTAAAAATAAGAATTATTATTATTTTTTTTTTATAACGAGTCTTCAATTTTATAAGAAACAAGATTTGATCTGGAGTCAAGTATATTTTTTTAATATTTACCTATCAAATATACACATTAGACAATGGACCCGTATTTGACCCGACTTTATATATATATATATATATATATATATATATATATATATTCACGTCCATGCATTAATACATGACGCAATAATCCATATGATAGAAGAGAAATCTTAAAAAGAGAATGAAAATGGGAGAAGGGAAGGGGGGCAATTAGGTAATATGAGAGTTTTCTATTAGCGGGAAAAAGTACCTAACTTAACGAACCACCCACACGCAGCATAGCCAATAGCAAGAATCGTTCGTTGGCTTTTGGCTATTTCCCCTCTTTCTCTCACTCTAACAACTGGTGCACAATAGCATCCCTCCCCTTTCCACGCTATTGTGCACTGCCTTCGATCCCCCGTCGCCTCCGCCGCCGCAGCAATGGGGAAGAAGGTGTCGCCGCAGCCGCCGTATGACGACATCGAGTCGATGTCGTTCGAGGTCCGGAAGCCCCTGTCGATGCCGCCTCCGCCGAGATATTACCCGCCGCCGCCCAAGCCCTGGTTCCCCTGGCTGATGCCCCTCACATTTATCGCCAACATCGCCATGTTCGCCTTCACCATGTACCAGAACAATTGCCCCGCCGTCACCGGCCCCCGCCGCTGCCTCTTTTACCCCGAACTCGGCCGCTTCTCTTTCCAGCCCTTCCAAGAGAACCCCCTCCTCGGCCCTTCCATTAATATGTAACTCTCTAATCCCTCTCTCTTTCCCATCAATTCTTCTTCGTTTTTATGCAATTTTGAAATATGGGTTTTGTTTATCTCGATGAAATTTCGTAACCCTTATACAGAAAACAAAATTTTCTGGTTTCTGCACAAGGGGGAAAGGGGACCAACTTTTTCTTGCTTTTTTGTTTTCATGAATCTGTTGGATCATTCTTATTCATCTAGTACCAAATTAATTGGGGGAGGATATGACGTAATTACTGTAGTTTATATATACAGAATCCCTTGCTCTTGTATCTATGTTAAATCATCTCTCGACCTGAAATGTTTCGTTGTTTAAGTTGGTAGATYACAGCAAATTTAATTCTTGTTTTTCATATTCTAAATATTTTCCAGGGTTTTGAGCTTGGAGCATTAACACAAAACTCAACAACTGATTGTTCGATGATGTGTTAAATTTAACTTTTTATTCATATTTTCAATACTTTCCTTGCTTGGGAGCTTGAAAATTAACACACAAGAGGATCAATATCAATTGAGGAGGAAATTATATAATTTCATGTATCGGAACTCCTGTTTTCATACTATATTAGTCGCTCAACCCAAAAACTTATGTTCATTTATTCATATTTTTAATACTCTCCATCGAACTTGATATTTAGCACAAGGCTCAACGCAAGTGATTATCGATATTGGTTGAGAAGGAAATGATGCAAGTTTGAATACCGAACCTTTTGTTTTGTTTTTTTTTTTCTTCTTATTATTGATATTTAAGCTGTTGGAAAATGGTGTTGCAGATTGAAACGATATGGAGCACTGGACAGAGAGTCAGTAGTGGAGCATGGCGAAGGGTGGCGCCTGATTTCCTGTATCTGGCTTCATGCTGGAGTTGTTCATTTACTTGCCAATATGCTCAGCCTTCTCTTTGTAGGAATTCGACTCGAACAAGAATTTGGATTTTGTAAGCACTTCTGCAACTATTGATTAAGATTTAAACAGTCATAGTTTCATTTTTCATGACTTTCTGCACCTCCTAAAGGGAAAACAGAGATGTCTCTGTTTTTAAGGTGGGTTTGGAGTAATTTTATAAAAAAAAAGTGCTTTCATGTGAAAGCAGTTGCAGCTTCTGACTTTGCCTTGTGTTTTTAGACTGATTTTGAAATGGATTTTGTTGGGTTTGCAAAGTGAATGGAAACAAAGTACTRTATTGACTAGGTAAGGAAATGATCCATAGTATATAGATGAGGATAATTATCTCTATTGATATGAGACTTTTTAGATGAAACCAAAAGTAAAATCACGAGAGTTATGTTCAAAACGGACAATATTATATCATTGTGGAGATAYTTGGGAGTACGATGATACCATTTTCCTTAACAGGTTTTAAAGAAAATGTTCGGAAAGGGATTTAAGGTCATTTTTTCACCGTTTCAAAAGTCATTCTAAACTTACTCTGAAAGAATCTCTCGAAACCGATTTGATGATTCTTTTTTGGATTTGGCAGTGCGAATAGGCTTTTTGTATCTGCTGTCTGGATTTGGTGGGAGTTTACTGTCATCTCTGAATATCAATCCAGTAGAAAATCCAACCATATCAGTTGGTGCTTCTGGTGCACTTTTTGGGCTTTTGGGAGCAATGCTTTCTGAGCTTATCACAAACTGGACAATATATTCAAATAAGGTACCAAAAAGCTTAATTTTCCATTCCAATTTTCTATATTATATCACAAAAGACTGCGTTACACATCGGTCAATAGGAGATTTTATTTGGAACGCAATAGTAATAGACCAATAAAAATATGCCACATCTAAAAGTAACTCGAAATGCTCTTAAAGATTTTGCACTCTCATGATCTGTTTGTTAATGGATCTTCAGTGTGCAGCCATGATGTCTTTGATTCTGGTCATTGCCTTAAACTTGGCAGTCGGGTTTGTGCCTCACGTTGACAACTCCGCGCACATCGGAGGCTTYGTCTCGGGCTTTCTCCTTGGCTTTGTCCTCCTAATGCGACCGCAGTTCGGATACGTTAACCGCAAGTACATCCCTGCAGGGTCCGACGTGAAACGAACAGCCAAGCACCAATGTTACCAGTACTTCTTATTGGTTTTAGCTCTAGGCCTCTTGATTTTCGGGTAAAAAACGAAACGGCTACAAGAAATTGTATATTCAATGACATTGTTTTCGGTTATTTTCGTTAACTTTTAACTTGCCACTGCCTTTTTTTTTGTTCTGCAGATATGCTTCTGGTTTAAGGAGGCTATACAGTAACAAAACTGCTCCACGAGTATTTGAAAGTAATATTTTCTGAAGGCTACCATTGGATTGAAGCAAAATACTTTGACTTGATAAATTGCTTCTCTGGTGCAAGTTGATGAGGGGAATGGAGAGAACTTTGTTCTTTTTAATTTTTTTTCTTTTCTTTTCTTTTCTTTTTTTTTTTCTTTTTAAAGTGTATACGATTAAAACCATTTTAATGTGAAGTTAATTTCTTCTCACTCGAAGTAGTAGAATAATTGTATGTAGGAAAGTATTACCACTTCTTTGTTTACAAGTGAGGAATTTCTTTTTGTTTTTGTTTTCAATCCTACCATTCTATTATACCTCTATTTATTTATTTATTTATTTATTTTCTGTTTTGAATCTCTCAAGAGGAAAGATCCAATTTTTACTCTGAAGTTTCAACTTTCAAGCAATGGAGTGGAGCCAATGTTAGAGATTTAGTAATAGATTGTGATAACTTTGTKAGGTTTATGGTTCCTCAAATTTTTTGCTTTTGAATTGATGACATGGAAAGAAAGGGAAGGAAATGGATTAACTGGATTTTGGTTCATTTTGTAGTTGTGTAATGTGTGACTTTAGTAAGATGGAAAGCTTCAGGGAGGAGAGGAGAGCACCGAACTCTGATTCATCCACTTGATCTTTGCTCAATAGTTGGAACACCCGAAGGGGATCAGATTCAAATTGGAGCGGAAGAAGACCAACACCAACCGCCAAGAATAAGCCCTCCTGTAGCCGGTGGGCACCTCTAATTTCGGGCATTCCAAATAGTCCAAAGAAAAATAGAAACCTCTTCAACACTAAACCACAGATACACATTGCTCCACCAAGTCACGAAATAAATTAAGCCCATCAACCACACCTCAAGGAAGAGGGGAAGCCAGAAGAGGAAAATGACTCCTAAAGAGGCCGAACTTTCTTACAAAACCATAAAATATGAAGGGTAGATTCCCCCTTCATGCCACATAAAATACAAGTATTCAATATATCCACGCCTGAACCAACGAGTCTAATTGACAAACGGTTMAGACATAAATGTCACACAAAAAATTTAATTTTTACTAGGTGTTAGGGGTCAAATTAGGTAGACTAAAGCCTAGAAAAATAAAGGAAGGTTTGGTCCATAAAGGCAACTCATCACTCAAGACCAGCGCTAGCCTTTCGCATTGTGTGGCATTAACTCCCCCAACCACAAAATGAGGGGCTGGGGGAGGTCATCTGCAGCCCACCATCACCTTGAGTTTTAGTGCTGTCCAAACGGCCATCAACCACCTTGGGGCACCGTTTTGGGCCACCACCAATATGGTACCACTTTAAGCCTCACCATAGTGCGGATTTTAGTCACGAGGGACCCTTTCCTTTTTGTGCATCCATTGGTCTTATTATAGAGCAGAATATAGTGTGGGAGTTGACTTTGACCACCTCCCATAACTTTTCAAGAACCCGTTCACATTGCCACCAAAAGCTATAAATAGAAAGGGTCTCTAACCTTTCAAGGTACATCATTCTCTCTCAAACCACTCTTACTTCTCTCCTCTTAARCTCATATACTAAGCATCGAAATGTGATARGTTGGCATCACGCCGACATCTACTCACCTTCTATTTTTGTAGGGCACTTTCGCCTCAACTTYCAAACGGTAAGATCTCGTCCTTCTCCTGCTCACAACCTACCGGGTCTCGACTTCTCCCAGCTAACCCAACCTTTCTTTGGTCACTCGACGATCGATCCGATTCATCAACTCCAAGTCCGACCAGCTTACCAAAAATTGCATCAACACTAGGGATCTAAATCTTCCAAAAACCCTTCCACTATTGTAGCAAATTATCATCAGAAGAATATGATGGATTTTAATATATATCAGGAAGTTGTGCTAGCCTATAACTGTTCATTGTGTAGACACCTCGCGTTTCAAAATTCCAAATGAGTCGATTAACTGAGATAATATTGACTGAAATATTCGAGATGAAAGGAGCATCATCTTCCSCAAAGTGAGCATGAATTTTGTCCCGATCCCAAGACTCCATCGGTGTTCGAAGATCAAGGGGAAGAGTCGGGCAGGATTGAACAAGAAAGGACCCGCCATTTGGAACCCATTTATTAAAAGAGACGCAAATGTTCCCTCCAAAACCCACACGCCACCGAATTCCAGATGGTATAAGGTTTCTACCTCATAGGAGGTTTTGCCAAATGAAGTATTAAACCTCAACTTAGTGCCAACAAAAATCACAATGCTATAAAAATTTATGCTTCAACAGATGACCAAGAGAGAGTCCAAATCACTCGAAAGACACCGACATAGCCAATAATACTGGGTTAAAATGCTCCCGATCACAAAAACCAAAACTTCAAGGCAAACAGATAATGTTAATTTTCCCCAGGGGCCATCCCTGTGGGGACCCGCCTAAATGAGGCGGGAATCCCCATTTGAATTCTCCACGAGGTGGGGATGGGAAAAGTTTTTTTCCCGTTCCCCACCCCGCATTTTTTTAATATATATATATTAAAAAAATTTATTATTCTTCCTATATTTATATATACTAATACAACTATATTCTTTCCTACCTACCAAATATACGGAGGAGGATTAGACTATATAAATAAAATTTTTATCGTTGAAAATTAATTAATTAATTAGAAATTTTGTTAAGAAAAATGTTGCATTGACAAATAATTTAAAAGTAAAAGAATAAATGGGAAAAAATTCCCACGGGGATCAATCCCCGTGAATTCTTTGCGGGGAATCTCCATCCCGATAGCATGAAATTTCATGGGGAATTCGCGAGGATGGAGAATTAAATGGATGGTGGAGATAGAGATGGGGATGGAGATGGAGATGGGGAAGCCTTCCCGGTCCCTCGAACATCCCTACTTCCAATCGACCTAGCCTATTTTACATCTAATTATTTTTTTTTTAAATTTTTGATTTAACATAGTCTAGTTATTACTTGGAAAATAAGTGCTCATAATTGGAGGAAAAAAAAAAAGGAAAAGGCAAAAATTAGATTCAAAGTATCCTGCATTCGTCTTCGAACTCAGGGTTTTAGGTAGGCGTCCGGCAGAATCAAATCGATTATCCAGAAGCAAGAACTGTAAGAATCAGTAGGGGCTCACCAAAAGCACCGCAATGGGGTGGATTGGTGACACCGTCGACTCCGTCAAATCTATTCAGATTCGTCAGCTTCTTTCGCAGGCTCTCACTCTTGGTGCGTATGTTCTTAAGGTTACCATTTTTGTTCTTTATCTGTGTCGTATCACTTGGAATTGAATTCCCGCTCAGTTTCATCAGAATCATACTCTACGGCTTTCTGTATCAGTTAATTTCTTCATACAAGTAGTTTCAGCTCATTTTTTCCTTAATCCTTCTTATTTTCGAGTGGATTCAGCACATTTGAGCATTTTGCATCATGTCAAGTTTAAATTTCTGTGCTAGCGAACCGTTTTACTTGATCCAAATACTCAGTACAGTACAAATCCATTTTCAGGTTTGATCGTTACATCTGCTCTTATAATCTGGAAGGCGTTGATGTGCATTACTGGCAGTGAGTCTCCTGTTGTTGTGGTCTTGTCTGGAAGCATGGAGCCTGGCTTCAAGAGGGTGAGTTACCATATAACCTTTGATAATCCATCCACGAGGATATTTTTTCCTTGAATGTATTTTTTGAGAAAGGATTTCTTTGGAAAAAGGAGGTGGGATTGGGGAAGAGGGGCGTTGAAACCGTTTTTCATCTATTGTCTACTATGCACAATGTTTGGAGCAAGGTTTTATGGTCAGTGGATATGACTTATGAGTTTTGTGGCCAATGGTCAACCACTGGTGTGTAGGTSTTTGGTAAATTCTAAGTTCTTTTCTTTAGGAGGTGGAGGATTCTTTGGCAATTAGGGATCTTTCTTGGAGAGAAATAAAAGGATTTATTGTCAAATGTTTACTGATAGATTAGGGATTTGAAGCTGTATTCTATAGCTTTGCTTTTGACCTCTATTACTTCTGAAGTTTTTTCGTACAGCTCTGTGTGGGGATTACTAGTCTTGTGAGAGGAACTCTTTAACTTTCTCCTTACTCATCTAATTACAATTATCTAAATTGTGTTCAGGGTGACATTTTATTCTTGCACATGAGCAAAGATCCTATCCGAACAGGGGAGATTGTTGTTTTTAATGTTGATGTAAGTACTTGTTAAAATTTTGTTAGTCTATTAATACAGACAGTTCTTATGTGCATCGGACAGTGATCACTTCGTTGGTTATCGACCTTAAAGAATTCATAAGTTTTAGCATTCTCACCTTCCTGGACACTATCAATAGCTTACCAATTGTGGATTTTCATTGTCATGCATTCAGAAGGCAAAATAACTCCTTTTCCACTGATGTGTTCTTCTGTTGTCTATCTTATTCAGGGTCGTCCTATTCCAATTGTCCATCGTGTAATTAAGGTGAATACGATATGCTGACTATTTTATTGCATCTCAATCCCCCATGAAACCTGTGTTACCATTATATTCAAGCATATATCATCTATTCCATCACATGTCACCCTCTCCAGAAGTAAGCACTATGAGTTCCTGAAGGCAGACTGTAGTTCCATCTTTATTGTCCACTTCCTGCTCTTATATGGAGAGGAGTATTTTCAGTAAAGCAGAATATGTTAGTTTTGTTGTTTTTTTTTTCCTTTTGGTATGGGAATGTCAGCCAAGTCATGCTGTCGGTGTTAACCAAGAATTAAACAGTTWGAGGCTAATCAGATTTGTTTCGTTTTTTTCAGGTTCACGAACGTCAAGATGATGGAGAAGTCGATGTACTCACTAAAGGTGCCAGCTTGTAGGACAAGATAGAATAATTTGTTAGAGTTCAAATAGTGATTATCAGAAAACCTCTGTGAGGAATAGTTCATAAACTGATATAAGGGTCTGGGCTACCAGGGATGTGACCTAAATCTGATATCATGATTCGTATTTTTCTTTTGGAATTTTCCCTTTCTTTTTCATCTCTTTCTTCTCCTGCTGCTCCCTTATTATACTTGCCTGTGTTGATTCATCAGGAGATAACAACAGAGATGACGACAGACTCTTGTATGCACGCGGTCAGCTCTGGCTTCAACGGCACCACATCATGGGCAGAGCTGTCGGGTAAAAGTTTGCGCATTTTCCATTTTATGCAAAATAGCACACCCCACCAGTATCACAAAATGGACCAAATTAATTATTTGTCAAATTATGAAATATAGTAGAGCATCATATGAAATTCCAACATCACCAGAAATCTTTACGATTGCAATCGTTTGATTGTCAAGTAAAGTTACCAGGAAGTGATTTGAAGATGATTTTTTTAGCTTAAAAGTGGATTATCAGCTTCAGCTTTCTCCACTTCTATGTTCATGTAGCTATGCATATAGTTCCTTTCTCCATTTATGAAGCTTTGCACAGAAGTGAAAGATCCTCATGATTGTGATTCTCAGGTTCTTACCATACGTGGGATGGGTGACTATAATCATGACTGAGAAGCCAATTATAAAGGTTTGCACCAAATTTAAACCCCCCTCTCCCTCGCTCTTATCGGTTTATTTTTATGCCGCCTCTTCAGTAATCATTCAAAACACTTCGAACCATCTTGTMTTTCACTTGAATAGTAAAAGGGTAAGGCTGTTTCTTGAACTTCTGTGCTTAATTTATCCATGATGTTTCTTACTTGCAGTATATCCTCATTGGTGCACTGGGTTTGCTTGTGATGACTTCCAAGGATTGAGATTGAACCAAAAGCTACGAGTTTTGGCAGTTACCACAGAAAAGTTGATGAGAATCATTACCAGCAGCAACTAGCCCATTACCTTGGTTTTCACATTCTTCTGTAGGAAGAACGACCAAATTCCATGAAATAAATTAGATAAGATTGTTTCTCTTTTTGCATTTGAGTCAGAATACCAACATTTACAGAGTTAGAATCCTTTTAAAAAAGAAGGCTTCTGATGAGTATTGTAATCAAAGCACTAGCAATTGCCAAGCCAACCTTAAGAAGAGAAAAAAAATAGGACATCCAATTTTGATATGCTATAGCACATGCTTATTCAATGTATGTAATCAACATGATGTCCCACAAGATTGGAAAATTGAGATAGATTCTATCAAGAAATGGGTTGCAATTTTAACTGGTAAAAATATGAATCTATTCTGCCTCAGCATGAAGGGGTAGAAATCTGGAAGAGCAAGAACTCAAGAGTCAATATTGTAAATGTACTAAAGCACTTGTGAACAGGAAAAGAAAAAAAAAACAACAATGAAGATGAAATAATAGAGAGGGAAAATGGTTACATACAAAATGATAAACCTGAGTTTCTTGAAATCACAGTTTGAACTCACAAAAACAGTCGGACAATGCAGATCCCCTGCCCATGGCAAAATCATCTCTATGAGTCTTCCATAAGGCTTGCTTCAACTCCTTCCCTTTCAGGCCCTTGTAAGTGAACTCTGCAAAAGCTCTTCTACTTAAAAACAATGTCCTCTGCTTTCCATTGAACGTTCGCATCGCTGCAACCATCTTGTCCATATTTCCAAARAATGTGGCTACATAAGAATCACTATTAATAGACACATAATAATCCAATGCAGCTTTTGTGTTGCCATGCATTCTTGAGAAATCGTCGCTACTGAGGAAGCTAGACTTGGTCACTACGTTGGTATAAACCGATGTGAATCCTTCTAATTCCTTCAAACCATCACCAGCAGCCAAGTAAATATGCGTATTAGTTGGAATATGGAGTGCTTGAAGGATGAGGGCTGTCTCATGGGGTGTGAGAGGACATTTCCCACGCTTTCTCCATGTTTCAGCCAACTCCCCAGTCCAGGGTTTTCTATCTCCCCGAGCCGCCTCGATTGCTTCGAGAGAAGCAGAAGAAAGCCCTTGATATTCACATTGGCTATAAGCCACCATATCTGGTTCAAAACGAAGATGAAGAGAGAGAAAGGGTTTTGGAATGGCCTCCAGAAGCTCCTTGGCTTTCTCCTCTATAGATTYAGCAAGGCGCAAAGCATTGTAACAAGCTTGACAAAGGGCAGCTTTTGCATACTGAGGATATCTGGAAAATGTTTCGGGAGGAGAATATTTTAAAATATGGTCAATGAATCACACGCACGCAAGGCCAAGAGAATCAACTGAAAGCTCCTAAATACAATAAACAAAATACTTAACTAAATTAAAAGGTCAAGAAATACAATTCTCAAGTACCTGTCCCTTCTCTGGCTCATTGCTGGAGTTATTGAAATGTAATGATGTTCCAATAATGATGGAAGGACACTTTCAATATAGTCAAACTGTCCTTTGCGTTTGCTACAATCCACATGATAAGGCTCTTTGGATGCAAATTCAGACGGCAACTCTTTGACAACTTTTACATAACCATTCATCTGACTGATGAAATAGTCGACATCAAATACATCTGCAAAACCACTGGAGAAACAGCAAGGTTTAACCATGCTAGCAGCTTACTAATATTTTTTTTAGTACATGGAAAATGTATTCCAGTACATTGGAGGAGACCCACAAGCCAGTAAATGAACATGTTATTGACATCAACAGGCAAAGGCCAAGTTTAATAGAATTACAATGGATTTATGAATAAAAAGTTGCAGCTAGATCAATGCATAAGTGAAAGATATTATCATGAATTACCTCGATTCATTCCAATATGCAGCCACTTCAAACTTTGGCAGAACCAAGGTTGCATTCAACAGCCGTGCTATGCCAACTCCATCACACAACTGCACACATGATAAAGGGCGACAGCTGTTAGGTAGAAAGTTTTAAGTTTTAACAAAGTAATAAGCAAAGTTTAGGTTAAAATTATGAAAAACTCGTAGAATATTACATCTCTTCTCATCTGATTGAGCCCACCATAGCAATCCACACGTATATATCCATTGGTATCAGCGGGCAGAGCTGCAGCATTTCAAAAAACCAATCCAAATGTCTGCAATGAAAGCCAATTAACACTGACTCAGACTATCAAAACTAATCAGAAACCCCTCCCAACACTTTGTTACACTCTAACCCTTTTTTTCCTGGAACAACATACAACATAAAGTCCGTAGAACCTTTTATCTATTATTCCATGCATTTTGTCTAACATGAATTCCAACTCAAGGATTTTATAGTACCCGAATCATCACAATTAGTCCAAAGGTATACCAAACGAGGAACCTTGCTATTATTTTATCAACGAAAAGTTGAAAAGTAAAATCAAATCAGCTTACCAGGTAGGTAACCTTGAAGCCACCACTTGCAAGGCCTCCACTCTGCTATCCTTCGGACACTCCATATTTCCGCGTTGCCTCTGCACGAACGTTGGGTCAAATTAGTCTTCCGTCTTATAGAAGAATTATTCACAGTATTTCAACCGGAACTGTTAGATATGTTTTCAATTCCAGAAAAAGAACTAAGATAAACCACAGAGGTTAGAATGAGCTGTCCCCTAATAACAGTGTTTGATGCACGTTCGAAAATCTGCACACCCCTAATAACAGTTAGATAGTTCAAAATGTTTTTGGGYGACCTCTCTCAATAATTTTCCGAAAGAACGGGGCGGCCGGCGATATGGCCTCTATCCTATCCTACTATTAGATCTGGGGGAAAAACTACTAATCTAACTTCATCTTATCAAGCAATTCCAATTTCCTATGGATTTCTCCACTCCCTACGCAACTACATGGCACGAAGTAATCAACAAAAACTAATTAAAAGGCGAAAAATAAGAACACATTCTTAAACAGTGCAAGTTCAAGTGGGAGTTCCACCATCTCTTCGAAAAAGAAACGCCAAAAACGAGCCGTTCTTCATTCTAATTTCAACATTTAATTTCGTGATCATCGAATCGTTTGCTCAGAAGCCAGAACACAAACATAATAGATGAAGGAAAGTGAAGCGTACCGCTTATGAGTAGATGAGAGTGAGGAGCTTGAGAAAAGCGAAGAGGGCGGCGACAGGAGAAGCACCACCAAGAACAAAGAAAGACTGAGAACTAGAATGCTAAAAAATGGCTTCACTGAGACAACAAACATTTCAGATCCGCCAAAGCCTTCTTCCTCACCATCCACAGGAACGGATCTGGCCGTAGATCGTAACCGGAAGATTCGCCGAAGCCTTCTTGTTCGCTCTTTCGGCCTCAGATTGATCTGATCGTCGACGAACTGTACAACTCAGAAGATGAAGATCCTTAACAAGAATACGATTTCGTTGAACCGGATAGAACCGGATAACGGTCSATATAAACCGGGTTCCTTTCTTTTTCTATTTGGATTCTTAGCATAACTTTTCTTTTTCTTTCTATTTTGTACCAGTTAATTTTGTATAAAAATTTAGGTTAAATTACGGGCCTTAGCATAACTCACTGATTGATGTTTAGTTAGGTTAGAAATTCAAATCTTGTACCAACAAAATTCAGGTTAAATTATAAGTTTAGTTCTATGAATTGGACTATGGTGATATTTATATTTTAAAAAGTTTTGAGTACATCTCAAGACTTTTAATTTTAATTAATATTTATCAGTAGTTACTTAAATCTCAAGACTTTTAATTTTAATTAATATTTATCAGTAGTTACTTAAATATTAACACATACTGATCACATTTTCATCGATATTTAAGGATTATAATTGATATTTTATAGATATTTTCATAAAATTGAAGATATTTTCATAAAATTGAAATATCAGTGTTATATCACCACCATTTGTTAKTCTAACCAACATGACATGTCAATATCGATATTACAATATTTATTTTTTCCTTAAAAGACTAAATAGATATAAAGAACCACTAATGCTTTATTTTTTGCTCCTTCGTCTTCTACAAGGATATCTTCGGTACTCCAAAACACCACAGAGAGAACAAAATTTGAACAAGAAATAGGAACCTGAGATCGAGTTGCATAAAGAAACACCACTGGGGCAACGTAATTTCCTGCTACAAACTGTACCAAAAAAAAAAAAAATTGTAATAGAACAAAAATTGAAATATAGCATACAATCTCCTCCAATAGGATGCGATTTGTCCATATTCTCAAGCATAYAGGGTGTTACAACTGAGGCGATAAGGTCCTGTTTCTGCTGAAGCTAATAACTAGAGTGGCTCTTTGCTTTGTGCAGAACATCCTTCAAAACTACACCAATTCTTTGGGCCATGTGCTGTTCCATAAACAGCTGCCTCACCCTCTCATACCCTTTCTTTCCAATGGTCAGCCGCCTCTCGACGTGCGTTGCTAGCTTCACAATGTTTTGTGCCAGAGGAGCCACGCCTTCTTTCCCAGCGGGATGTAGCAAACCCGTTGTCCCGTTCACTACGATCTCCATAGTTCCTCCAGCAGCCGTGCCCTTTACGTACATAATACAGGTATCGGAAAATGCACGTGAGAGTTTGTCAGATATGAAGAGCGGATGATGATGTTTCCAAGAGGGGCGAAATTTGGAATGAAGAGATCAAATGCACAGAGCAATAAGATTTTTATGTGTTTTATTTGAAGGAGATGGAAATTTCAATAATGTACTACGAGGTAGTCATCTTACCAGCACAGGCAGCTGAAATGCCATTGCTTCAATAGTTATTCTCCCAAAGCATTCTCCCCTGCCCTACGCACAAACAGTAAATTGGAGATTTAGAGGCAAACAAAGATTGATCTAACGGGTTTCCATACCAAAGAATGAGAAGAAAAAGGAAAAAGAAAATATATATGGTCCCAAAATGCAAATATAAATCAAGAACGTAACATTATACTATATTATGACTAGAAATTTATTCGGATTACAATCTAGTTCAAAATGCTGGTTCCATTGATAAGTGAAGGTTTAGAACAAGTTCTAAAGACAGCTTGAATGTGGGGACTGAAGGGTTCGAATTAGCCAACGCCCCCTCCCACCTAGGATAGAAAATCTGTCTTTTCAAAGCTATCGGCCCACTAAAAAATGTGTTCTTGTGACAGTGCCTGCTCCTGGTCAGAAAATATGGTGTAGGTAGAAATAAGAAGTTACTGCAGAACACTAAATTAAAATAGTTCTAGCAAAAACTGACGGTTCGGTGCAATACGGAAGGTATTTAAAAGAAGAGGGGAAGAAAGGAAGATAGAGAAGAGAAACAAATGGATCTACTAATGCCATTAGGCAAAATACTCCATTCCCCTCTACGAAAGRTGAAACAAATAATCTCGCATAGTTTCTCTACAAATTTCTGATGTATGTTAAACAGTTGTAGTACCTGAGAGTTTTGAACAAGAACATCAATAGAAGCTAGATAAGGAGTCACGGACAGGGTTTTGTTGACAAAATGAACRCGATCCTGAATTTTATTCTCAGTCACAAAGTTGCGCAGTTCTGTTTCAAACTTCGTCTGAGCACTCATGTCACTGCCAACTACCACGGCATGTATCCTTGGTACCCGCAWTTTTTTAACTTGGATCATTTGGAGGCTCTGATGAAATGCTCGGAGAAATAGATCTTGACCTTTTCCACGTGAAACACCTAGAACCACATCGATCATGTGTTGCAATACACTTCATATTAACATACTTCATTGAAAATTAAGGAAACAAATAATCAAATTAATTCACATCGTACAGATCATGTGTTGCAATACACTTCATATTAACATACTTCATTGAAACTTAAGTAAACAAATAATCAGACTAATTCACATCGGAAAAAACTGCACAACTTCGTATAAAGGAGAGAGTGCCATTGTTCTTGACAAATTAATCAACAGAGCGTATCCCRTATACAGGAGAGAGTACCATTGTTATTGAGGGAAAAGTTTGCTTTTATATCAGAGAAAATCCATATTCTAAAAACTGATGACAATTTCCTTCGATGCACAAGAGACAACTTTCTCTTGAATAGGTAACAAAAGTATGTGTGGCCTCCCTGGCAACATTATATATCATAGTATTAAATTTCATTAAAATATTATATCAACAGCTGTTTTCTTATTCGCCCRAATTACCAAACTCAAAAACATCAAATTGAAGAGGTAGCAGATGCTATTGGCAACAAGATGCTATTAGCTTTATGAGGGCTGTAGTCAACAGAAGGCACAGAACCCAGAAACTCTAGGAACAGAAAATGTCAACATGTAAGAGTGAACTACCAGAACCAGATAGCCTAACTAATGCATTATATGAAATTAAGAACTACAATTTTCTTAAAAAAAAAAAAAAAACAGTAACAGATAAATGGAGATTAAGTAGAAGCATATCATCAGGAATATGAGCTTACTATTTATAATTGCAAACAATATATCTTCATGCCGAACTCCAAGCCTCTCACGAATGTGCTCCCGAAGAACCCTCTTGGCCACATTATTTTCAGCGACTTCCATAAGGTCTTTACTATTTCCAAGATGCACGACATAGGTTTCAGGCATTTTAATTCTGAAGAACATAAAGAGAAATAATTTTTAGAGTATGACTGAAGGATCTAGGAGAGTATACAAGGTGCAATTGTGAAATGATTAATTGTTAAATCTTCCTCACAACATGGGTAGTTTTGGAAGGTACTATCAGGGAAAAAGGTGGCCTGGGGGTCCTTGATAATCACAAATGATAGAGAGAAGWAGCTAGTGGAATATTCGACACTTTAAGATGGACCAAAAAGATARCCATAGAACAAACATGTTGTGGAAATAAATCAAAATGCCGAATAGACAAAATAGAATCCGAAGGGCGATAGCGCCATGCTAGCTTACAACTATACTSGTGAAAAGCATCAGCTATATCTGAAGGAAAGGAAAATTATCATATCATTATCGAAATCCTACCCTAATCGTTCCCGTGTTCTGTTTTTCCAGTATTCTGCAGTTGTATGTGAATCAATCATTGCACCTGCAACAAAAGGGAGRTGCTTCACRTACTCAACTTTGAAATAATTCCCTCGCATCTCATGAATCCACCACAGAACCTTGGGAAGAACACGGGGGACATTCTCCTTGAGGACAGCATCCAACCATTTTCCAGCAACAGCAGTATTTAGAACAACCAAATKAGCTTTTAGAGCAGTCTCAACAGCTTCTTGYCCCTTAGCAGATAAAACCTGAACAACCAAAATCTCATACTCAATCACCAATAATATGACAAAAAAAGACACAAGTGAGCACTTTTTTAAAGACAAGGAGACATAAATATGTATATAATTAACTATAAAACATGTACCATTTGCTAGCATTCCACTAATTTTACATAAGTAACTACATGATCAATAACTGAATCATTAATTGAGATATATATAATATGTTAAAGGTCCCAACTTTGCCTTAGCAGCTAATTATGGGAGCCAAAACAATATCATCGAGCAAATTTTAGTCCTCCTTTGAAATTTTAGAACATATCGTATTTAATCACATACCAACAAGTACTCCAAACTAATAAACATATCACGTGATATGACCTCTACAGTGCCTGAGACATAACTTATTCCGGTTTCATAAATTACGCATTACAGTAATCAAAGACTTCCCAGAGTTAAATCCTCGATTTCTATGGCATTCCTGATCAAACTCAAGATTTTTAATTGAACAATAGTGCAAGAGTAACATTGAGAAACATTTTCGTTGATTGAACACAGCTTTATTCATGATTACGTGAATAAAATTTAAGAAAATGAATGTAACCTGCACTCCTCGATCTAACATCTTGCGCTCCAAACTGTATACTACTTCATCGGACTCCAATGGCTTTTGATTAGTGATCCAAACAACTTCAGTACCGACACCTCTCAACAAAAATGCAAGCTCCATGAGTAAAAGAGGCCCACCTGTACCCAAACTAAAAGCTCTTAGTCAATTTTMTATAAGATTTCCTTCCAGCTGCAATTGTCAGGAGGGTTACAAAGAAAATAAGATTCCAATAATACCAGAAAGAGAGAGCTCATGGGAGACCAATAGGACGAGCTTCGACTTCATGAAATCAAGAGGATTTGGAACTTTTCTTTCGATTTGAGTGGAGCGAATCTGTGAGTCGATACCATTTTCTCCCACGAAACGTCTATTCCCAAAACCACTACACGAATCGAATGTAGTCCTCATGAAGAAAACCATTGCCGTGGATATGGAAACCARAGCCAAGATTATCAAAGGCCATCTCTTCTTCGCCATTGTAATAGTTAAAAACGGACGTTTCATCATTCGTATCGCACGAGATTGATCGAGACGGTGGGAATTCGATTCAACACGCATGAGTTAATCGCAATTCAGCGAAAACCCTCGATTCAGCGAACAAATTTGCATCGTGGGTGGGAACGCGGAATGACAAATTGAAAATCTTGCAAGAGGGGAAAGAACCCCATAAATCCTACCAAGTGAAACGACTACCCTGGTGAATTGGGACTGACAAATCCAACAAAATTCAAGAGCTGGGATGAAGATACCTCATGCCGCCACTTCGCCACGAGAGTGAAGTGAAGTGAAATTAGTGATCAGGAGGAGGAAGAAGTAAGAAAAATCCAAAGAACCATGGCTCCGCCACACCATTTGCAGACCAGTTAGTTCAGTTTAGTGGTTGCTTTGGAAGAAGACGAGACYGAGACAGATCCAGGGCAATCGATGGCATAAATAGTGGAAGAAAGGCCCAAAACTCTGCAAAACATTTGTATGAAAGGACAAATTATTCCATCATAATAATGAAATTTTACTCAAATTGGTTAAGAAAAAAATATTGAAAAATGAAAATTTCCCTATTTGTTTTAAAGTAAATTGGCTGGTCACTCTTGGCACATTTGCAAGGGACAATACTTGTGACCCAAGTTTGAATTTTTCGCATGCCTCAAATTAAAATTATGTACTAAAAAAAAATTGGCTGGTCACGTGCCGGACATCCAAAGAACAGGTCGCCTTGGCATCACTAGATCTATTGAGGAGAAACGAATTAGCCCGACTTCGTTAGGCTACTCYCATCATTAGCATGCTAGAACAACGGGATTGACCAGGCGTAGTCAACGCTACCACTAGCAAGTCCATCCCAATATGAAAGCTAGAATCATGAGTTCCTTTACCAAATTCGTTCGCCGTAGGACATTCATCTATCGAAAGAGATAAGTCACTTTGTTTGTGTAAATTAAATTCGTGTACGAACACACGTTAAAGATGTCTGGACCGAAATTAGTGCTGTCAAATTTATATTGTTTTATAATATAACATAACAATTGTCATCGTTTTGGTATCTTAAATATCACATAGGGATAGRTTTGGACTAACATGATTTTCCAAACCACGTGACCAAATAAAATAAAATATTAAAGTTTAAAGATCAAAATAATATTTAAAAGAAAATTTAAAATTTTAGTGAGTGTTTGACTCACTAGTTAGATTTGTGTAGCTTGAAGTTGAATCTTTACTTTATATGTGAGTTTGTTTATGAATTTTTCAATCCCACAAGTGGCATGAGTTCGTGTTATCTAAATTTATGTATACAAAACCTACATTTTATTTATACACTAACCTTCATAACGTATTATTTTGTCAAATCTAAATATCAATTAAACAAACTCAAACTTCATAAATTCAGGCTTGTTATAATGGTATGAAACAATAATGAAACAAGTAAAAAATTACAATTATTTTCTATTAGTATGAAAAAACTTGAGTTCTTGTGTTACATTACAAGCTTCCTTGTATGGAAAAATCCAAACAAATTACACTTATTTGCAAGTATATCCCCAGTTCCCCAACAAAATCTATACCTTTATAAGTACCAATTAGTTGGCACCATACCATTATATACACTATATTAAAAATTTTATCTTTTCCATGAAATGAGATCACAAAGTTTCAAATTAAACTACAAAATCATGCAACATATTTGAACTGGTGAGCCTGCATYGATGAGGCCTTTCTGGCTCTAGGCAAGGAAAATCTTGTGGCTCAAGCTCTACAGAACCAACCATTCTGTTGTTACTGCCAAACATGCCAAATTCATCACCTTCACAGTGCTTCAACTCTAGAGCAAGCGAAACGTCTCCCCCGACCGAGAAGTTACTGGACCTGATCATGTCGTCGTTGGAACATGGGCGGTATACGACTCGCTCGCTGCATTTCGTGTTGTCGTGCAACTCGTCTCCGAGAAGTGAAGTGTTCCATGATGCTTTGGATGCATTTTCTGGTGAGGATTTGAGGTCTAAGTTTGAATCTCTTCCGAATTCTTCTTTGTACATCTCCTCGACCATCGGTTTCCATAGTCGAACACGTGCATTTATGAACCAATTTGCAACCTAAACAATATGAAAGGAGGGTACTAAGTGTGTTTGGATGACTTTGGAAATTTTTCTTTTTAAATAGAATTACTTTTTCTTCAAACGCCTTTGGAAAATTACTAATTTAGCTGTACTTTATAGTATAGCCTTTTAAGTAATAAAAATGCTTTCTAAAGAATATAACAAATTTGATAATAAATAAATAAATAAAACATTTAAAAAAATCAAATTAATTTTAAAATACTTTTTGAAGAAACACTCAAAAATGACTTTAAAACGATCAATATTTGTGATTAGTAGAATCACTCTTAAATATGTAGTACAAGCAAATAAACTTGTTACCATATTGGATAAAAAGTGCTTTATAAAGTGCTWTTTTAAAGAATATACCATATTTAATAAYAAATAAATAAATAAAACATTTTAAAAAATCMGATTAATTTTAAAATACTTTTTGAAGAAACACATGAAAGATGACTTTAAAGCGATGGATTGATAATCATTTTAAATGGTAGAAAAAAAARCATAAATATTTGTGATTAGTAGAATCACTTTGGTACAACCAAATAAACATGTTACTCAAAGAACTTCTAATAAATTATAACCAAATGCATTACTAATAGCATTTTTATTAAAAGTATTCTAAGAAAAGTGCTTAAACTAAAAGGTATGTCAAATTYGTTCGTATTTGCAACCARATGTTTCGATTTAGAGGGCGAAAATCGAGTTTTTTGATTGAAGACTAAAGTAAGTACCTGATTTCTAGTCAAGCCAGTCTGTCTTGCTAGTTTAAGTTTCTCTGAATCCTTGGGATATCTGTGACACAGTCAAAACAAATGTAACAGTWAGACCTTGGTAAGCATACAAACCTAAATTGTGAGACAATGTACTAATAGTTTAGAGGGCATACGGATGGAGGAAGTGTTCGAACAGCCAAGCGCGAAGAATCGACACAGAGCTTTCGGGAAGCCCCCGTTGAGGCCTCCAACTATGTGGCGTGACACCGAGTTGCTGAAGGGCCCTCTGTTGCCTGAGCTGTTGGTCGACAAAGCGGAGACGGGGAATGCCTTCTTGACCAGGATGTGAGGCATCATGCTCTCCCAAGGCTCTCTTGGTGACCTCAATCTGTGAATTGATTGCATCCTGCAAGCGGCGGAAGTGGCACGAAATAGTTCGGTGCGCAAGCGCAGTGTAGAACTCTGCAGCCCCACGACCTGCTACCATGTCGAAAGACGATGCCAAAAACTGCAACTGTTGGTAATATTGCTTGTATCTTCGATCAACCTGCAGATCGACCGATGTCGAATCATTTGAGATAAACTTATGATGAATTGCAACATGTAAAGAAAACAATTCTGAAGAGATGGTGGAAGAATGATAGCAAATTCAGCAATGTCAGCCAGTTTTCATAAGAATAGTATGCAAGATAAACAAATTGAGAGAGAAYGAAACACAAACACTGATGCTAGAACATTAAGAACCTATTTGGATTACCTCACCCAACAAGGACATAAGCTTTGAGTTTCTGTTCTTCAAGTCCTGCCGTTCGGYAGGCGATAGATCGCTGGACGGATTGGCGATCGACGACTCCCTCGGATCGGAAAACATCTCCCCAGCCGGATCATTAGATCCCCCATCATTCTCTCTGCAGCAATCAGCACCCAAACCATTGGAACCTTTGAGTTTCCTAGACCTAAGCTCCTTCAAAGCTTCTCGGATGCTAACCATTTCGTCGAGCAACTGCTGTGCAGCCTCGACGTATACCGAATCCAACGTCAAGTTTGCCGAACCCGCAGCCATATACACGCCGTGTTTCGCACCAGATACACAAGCCTTCGGGTTCGGCCTCTTCTCGAAGATCRAAGGAGGGGTATTCATGAACGAGGAAGCCAAAGCAGAGGGGTGATACTGGGGAGGAAATGAAGGCATGGAAGCAACAGAATTAGGAGAGTGGGTGGAAAGGCTAAGTGAAACGCCCTGACATTGGAAATTAGAGTCATCCAAAATCCCCACAACCGGTGGAACAAAAGCCATTTCACTTCTCTCTCCCACAGTTCCAACAAAATTTGAAGAAACCCCAGAAAAAATCTCTGAGTAATCCCTGCAAGAAGGGTCCTGATTCATGAACATCATCAAATTTCCAGAACAGAGAGGCTGTTCTTGGCCAGAAGAACCAAGCTTCTGGTCTCCCAACATGGCGTCTCTTCGATTATTGCTTAAACTTGGAAAATATGTCATCTCAAAGCCCAAAAATCATCAGAATTTCACAACCCCACTTTCAGAATGAGAGTTGAAAGTACAAATTGCTAAAAGAAAGATCAGAGAAGGAACAATGATGTGCGATTGTAGTGGGGGGCAACCTTGAAGTAGAAACCAGAAGATTAAAAGTGGGTTAAGAAGAAGATTTGAGGAAGACCCAGATTCCCAAAAATGGAGACAAACACTAATCCCGAGAGATTGATGAGGCATTAAATAATATCAATAATTACRAAAGCCCTAAAGAAGAACACGGCCAGAGCATCCCCTTTCTCATCATTGGAACAACGACTCCAACACCAACTCGACAAAAAAGCAATAAATTATTAAAACGACATATTTTAAAAAAGGGGTATATAATAACGAGAAGCACAGCAACAGAACAGAACAGCACCAACTATGAATATTTTATGGGTTAAGAGTAAGAGAAAAAGTCATCGTCAATCCCAATCATTCATAGAGCCTTCTCTCACGTGTGGAAAAAGCTAACTAGGAAAAAATATATATATGGTTCACATAGAAGAAAAAATAAAAATGACTCTTTTATTTACCAAGTCTCTATAATTTTCAAAATCTAGAACGTATCAATATGAKTTGTAAATATGGAACAATTTTTTCAAAAAATTCATCTATTAGAACTCCACGTGTTCTATTTTTTTTATCGTTACGAACCTTTATCTTGCAAAGTTATCATATTTGTAAAATCTTATTCTTTGTGTTATGTTTGTTAATATGACAAAATTATTTGTCGTCGATTCTTACGCGACAATGAAACCTATCTTAATTGATTATATATCAGAGTTAGAGCTAAGTAAGAAAATATAAAGAAGTATATAGATTTTTTTTTCATGGACAAAGATGATTAAAAAAGATTTGTAAAGTTTAACCAAATCATAGAAGATAAGTTGAAATAAAGTTCAAATCATACTATTAAAATTGAAACTTTTACAACTATGCATACCAAATTGGAGCTATGTTTAGGGACCATAGGAAATTTGTCATTTAAAAAATATTTAAATACTATTGTGGTATGCATATTTTTTACTTTTTTAGTTCATTTTCGTCTGTGTAATTTCAATACGTTCATTTGGTTCATTTGATTTATGTACTTTAAATTTTTATTCATTTTAGTCATAAAACATGTTTCTCTTACTCAATGTGCTTTTAAATTAATTAACAATTTAGTCCATATTTGTAAATTTTTAACACAAATTTATTTAATACAAATATATAGTTATATTTCAAGAAACTTAGTAAGTGAGGTGTTAGACTAAAATTATGATGAATGGAAATGAGATAAAAAAAATGAGGGAGACCAAAATAGAAATTTTAAAAGTACAAGAGACTAAGATGAACTTGAACTAAAATAAACAAAAACCGAACCTACACGAACAAAATAGTATTTAAACTACCAAAAAAAAAGAAGAAAGAAAGAAAGAAAATCTTAAAACAAAAGGAAGAGGATGAAGATGGTGGTAGTTGGTTGCTTAAAAGGATTCTTCAAACCTTAACCACCAGTTGATAGACCTAAAACCTCCATTACTTAACCCTTCTTTTGAAGCATAAATTTAACACCAACCCTTTTATTTTTATTTATTTTTTCTTTTTCTCTCCCTTTCTGGTTAGGAGAATTAAAATGTGAGGGAATTAATCAGGGCATCTAATCAAAGAAGTGGTGGGTTTTCAAAGCATTTAATTTCTAAGAAGTCGGCTGCCTTCAGAAAGAAAGAAAAAAAAAAAAGTGTAAATTAGCTGCACTATCACAACATTGCGTGAAAATAAAATTATTATATATATAAATGGGGAATTTTAATTTCATCAAACGTTTTGGAAAATAAAAATATAATTAAATAAATTAGGAGTTTCTTTCTTCTGCTGCTGGTCTCTTAAGATCGATGGTTATGGTTGGAGGGTCGACTTCAGAAGAAGCCAAAATCTTGTAAATTAATCCTTCCAAACGAAACCCATGCAAAAAATATATATTATTCTGGAAATGTTGGTAAAAAAAAATATTAAGTGGGTTCTAATTTCTGCTTAATGAACCAAATTTCATTGCATATTTTGAGAAACCTTAAAAATTTTCATTTATGTGTATAAATTTTTAGATGAAACCTCTATTTAATTAATGTACATTGCTAATGTCATAAACGTAATCGAGTGATATACTTTTATGTTTTGGTACTCTATGAAATTGTTGGAAATATGATAAAAGATAAAGTAGCTATTTTGGTTAAAAAATATGATCTCGTGATATAACATATCTATTTTTCGGAATATTTTTTTGTTTGGCTTTTTTTGGGAAATTGTTAATTTTCCAAAAACTAGGTTTTCTTTAATCTCCTAATAATTGAACTATTGAAGTGGATTAGGATACCTTTTTCCTTTGATTATATTTGGAAAATAAAGTAGCTTATTTTATGGGAGATGACATTTATTTAATACTAGTCTAATTAGATAGTTAAATAACATGTTGATAACGATAGTGAAGAAGATTCTGCATTTAATTTAATTTTGGTATAAGGGTAGGGGTAGGTATTCCATTTTTTTTTTGTCTATACCTTTAAATTTAGTGCACGATAAAATATAAATATTATCTTCTCACCACTTTCAAAGGTGTTTGCCTCTGAATGTATTGATGTTCTGTTTTAAGTTTTATCTCTTTTTGGTAAAAAAAATAATAAAATAAAATTATTTCCTCACAACTCTTCGATTAAAAAAAATTAAATAGAATATACTTTAGATTATAACATGATCTTCTTTAGTCTAAAAGAGTAATTTTTTTACACAGTTTTGATTATAAAAAGATAACTATTTTTTTTTTCCGGAAAAAAGGATATCAATTGTACATAATTTCCCAACCTAAAATTTGCAAAAGGCCTGAGTTTTATAATGGGCCGGGATTAAGGCCCTTTAAAATGGATCAGAACTGGTACAAAGTCTAACATGCCCTTAAACCCACTAATCAAATAGTTCTGCTAAATTGGGCTAATTGGGCCTACAGCAGATAATATTTGAAAATGGATTGTTCTGTATTTTTAAATTAAATCATTTTTCTTAATTTAAAGAAAATTGCACAAAGTGCCGATCAAATTGTTAAAGTTTGGCACATGGATTTTTAATTGCAAATATTGAACCCTCAAATTTTCATAATTACAAAAATCRGACATTGTCTCAATTGGGCTCAAAGGAAATCTAAGTTTATTATTAATAAAAAATGCACTAAACTTTCGACCATGACACTCCTAATAGATAATTTTTTTTAGTACAATATGTGGGGTGAGGATTCAAACTCACGACCTTTTGATCGAAAATAGATGTTTTATCTAATTAAATATGTTCAGATTGACTCCAATGAAAAATCCTTGATATCTACGAAATATTTCACTTTATTTTCTCTCTCCCTCTCCTTTTTAAACTTTTTATCAGTAACTCTTCTAAAAGAACGTCTTTTCAATAACTCGTAGAGATAAAATTATAGTTTTACTATTAATACTGTTAAAAATCAATTAAAAAATCTAAGAGGAATGGTTTCAATGGATCAAAAGATTTTCTTCAGTCAACTGCTCTTTGATGTCATATTCTAACTTGAGTGACGTGTTAGTATGAGTTCAAGGAAGATATTTGGTCGACTTGAGCTGATACTTGTAAAGACAGAATCTAACATCAGTGTGATGCTCGATCAAATACACTTCGAAGCTTAAATTAGAACTCATATCCGAAAGAATGCAGTGGCAAGCTAGAATTTAGTGCAAGATATTGCATAGTTTAATTCCACATTTTATAGAAGGAGAATTTTTGGAAGTGTACTGTTCACGTTGGCACCATCTTGTTAGCAAGCGGATCTTCCACCGCCTACAAAGATATGCTGACAGTGCAATCATACTCCCACTGAATTCCTAATAAGGAGAGTAATATGGATATTGAATATGTTGAAGAAAAAAAGGGACACAAATAATCATCAAAATTAAAATTTTATCCAAAGTCTCATTTAAATCATATAACGTCTCTAGATGTTTCTAAATAAACTATGATTGAAAATTTATTTTCATATTTGATTGTTTCATGAAGAGTTGTTTTCTTAACCAGCCCAAATTGATCCATTTGTCAACTCTTATCTTTTTTTTTTCTTTTTTCTTTTTCTGAAAAACAAACTCTTATCCATTTTTGTGTCGGTTACTTCTTATGAAACAATTAATCCTCAATATTGACTTTTGGGTAATACTGTTCACTGTTGTACCTATAATTCATGATCTGGAACATAATATTTTTCTCTTCAATAATCACGCATAATATATTTTTTTAAACATTACAACATTAAATAAATTTAATGTTTCTTTATATATAGTATACATCTTACTATGGAAATCGTGATAAAATTTGTATTACTTCAAAATATGGAGCAAAACTTGAATTCAAAAATTTGATCCAAATCTTAAACTTGAATCGTCAGGTACATCTCAGTAATCGTAGTTTTTTATGGATAATATTGGAGAGAAAGTGTCTCTCAAATAAAATTTATAAGAATATGAGAGCACGGTGAGATATATGTGAGTTTTAAGGGAGCTACTACTTTAGCTTCTTATTTCTAATTTGAGAACTATATCGTTCCAATTGGAAGTCAACTCTCAAAAAACCGTCCGAATAATATAAAATTTAAAAAACAATATTCCCTCCAAATCAATAAAATTTTTCTTTYTAACTTTTTTGAGATTCTTACTTGTGTGATTGGTCAATGTAAGTATAATTAAATTGACGTATAAAATACTTATTTTAAATATCTTATTGGAAATCTTAAATTCATCCCACAAAAGACAAAATATATACATTCAAACTTTTGAAACGTATTTTTTGTACGCAATTCAAATCTAAAARGTCCAAATTCAATGAACGAAATTGAACTATGCTCTTGAARGAGAGCCTTCTATGCTGAGGTATTGTTGGGAGAAATGCCCTACAGATTAAGACACTGTTGCAACGTGGCACTCCCGTATATCGACACGTGGACTAGTCTTTTAAAAGAAAATATAATTACCCACAAAATAGAAAAAGAATTTTTGCAATTAATTCAACCTCACAAAATAGAGACATATGGCGGAACCAACGGACTAAATTGTAATTAATGGGAACTCACATTATTCTTTTTTTTCTTTTAATTATAAATTTAGTTTTMATCGATTCGATTGGTAATGTTATTGTTTCTCGTTTCTTGTTTCCAATTTTYTTAAAAAATCTAAGTATCTTGCAATCAACTATATTTGTCGTTTCTCATTTTCCAAGAACATTCTCAAAATTATATARAAATTTTGTGAACAACCAAAACAAGTTCTTTTTTTCTTGTTTCTATTTCTCATTTGCTCCAAAATATAAATACGAAGATTATATTATCATACTTGAGTTCATGGATGTGAAGAAACAAAAATGTTATCAAACGAGATCTACCGTTTAATTCTTAAATTATCATCATCAATAAGTGTCAAAATTAATTAAAACATATATCGGGGACTATGAAAAGAGCCTTCAAACCCCACTTTTCTTCGTTGGACAATGCTTATAATTTCGACACGAATATAAAAAATGGGCCAAGCTTACCAACTCAATTGTTAAAGAGAAAAATAAATTTGAACACGCAATTCACAATCCATTTAAATGAGAAAAGAAAAGTACGGTTCTGTGACCCACGAGTTGTTCAAATAATTTAAAATTTAAAAGCCAAACATTTCCCTTAGTTTATAAATCTTATTGTATAACCATATATTACGAATTGGCTAAATCCAAACTTTGGGATAAACACCTGACACCTCCAATACCACACTCAACCTTTATACCCAATTATAAGCAAACAAATCTCAAAAAATTATATATTTCTCTGCAAAAATCCAAATATAGATGGAAGTTTAAAGTTTGTCGAGAATAACAATTACATTTATAGTTTCGAAAAACGTAACGTTTGAATTAATTAGGTATTTAAACATTTCATTGTTTTTCTTTTTAAAAACAATTCTGTTGGTTTTATTTGTCGATTTCATTCAGCTCCGACGAGTGCAGGTCTRAAATCGAAATTGTGTTAACTTTAGATAGCAATCGACGTACTTCAGCACCCAAAATTACTTTCAAGGTATTAGTGGTTCATCCACGACGCAACAATTACATTTTCATCTAAATCTCTTCTACTCCTAACAAAGTTCGTGTATATGTCACATTTAAGAGGACAAATAAAGATATACGTGCTTTCAAACCAATCTTGCAAATCAAAATCTTCACCCAATAATCAACTTAAACTTAACAAATAAATCATACATCTTTATTTATTTGAACTATCGCTGCACAGAAAGAGTAATCAACAAAAAAGAAGACCTCCAAAAAATTT
>NW_019104489.1:3268392-3294027 GCF_001995035.1 Momordica charantia
GGAATGTCTACTCAGATTCAATATTGTTTTTTCCTAAGTACATTAGTTTTAAGTTTTAATTAATGAGTGAAGTTAAAATGTGTGGTGATTATTTTAGCTCAACTTGCCTAACAAATTTCCCTTTAATTTCCTTTGGAAAAAAAAAATTCCTTTAATATCTTCGGGGAAAATGTTGTTACATCACCTTCTTTTTCGTCGTTCAATTATTATTATTTTCTTTCAATCTTTTTCTTTACTTTGCCTCTAATAATTGAGGGGCATTTTGATATTATTGGTCTCCATTGAGTATGTTAACAAAATTTAAATTATTTATAGACTTCAATTTTTTAATTTAATGATAGYTTAATACATTATTATTTGCATAGAAGTTCRCTAGTGAGAGAGTATGTCGAACTTTATCATATGTTATAAAAACAAGAAAATCAATTATTTGATCGAATTACTTAAGGGGATAAAGACGGTTGGGGTGAGTGTTTCAAGTCGAGAATAACGGTAGGCATAGTTGTCTCTCGCATGCAAGGAGATGTTGGTGCTGGATGTCATGGTTCTGGAACACCATGATCCTTTTCTCCTCAATTTAAGCTAGCGATGGGGAAAGGCTAGGTAGCTGGCTTTCTTGGGATTGCTCGCTGGCTGACTATGACGATTGCCCTCACTCTCAAGCCGCTTCCAATAAGATTGTTTTCAACATTCCCCCCGTGACGCTCCCAAACCGATCGCTATCGTTTTCTTGCTTTCTTCAAGTCGTCGAATTGCTATCTGTTACAATAACGAATCATTGGTTTAACTAAATAACTAAAGAAAATATCTCGACCTTTCTCTTCGTCTCAGGTCGACGGATATTCTCCATTGAAAGATCCCCTATATGGATAATACACATTCCAGTTGACCGACCTAATTCTAATTATTTTGTTTCGAAGCAAACCACAGGGAGATTCGTTCTATTCAGATATTCACGACCAAGAAAGACTAGATTCTCTTTCGGATAGGTTAGCTTAAGATGTCATACTAATGTTGCATCATATTTCCTAAATCGACACCCCAGACATAGGTTTTTAACTCAAACTTCCCAAATCCTTCATATATAAACTTCGAGCTTAAGATGTTTAATTCATGCTTCAAATGCACCCTAAGAGTTGGTCTAAATAATTTTGTTTTTAAAAGTTAATCTTATTTTAGTAATATTTTTTATTATTATTATTGTACTTGTACCATACTTGTACACAAGGAGAAAAAACAAATTAAATATCAATAATCACACGTAATTATTAGAAACGTGAAACCTAAAAGTAAAAAGTAATCAAAGAGAATCCGAAGTATTTGAATAAATTTTTTTATAACAAAAAGTGACTAAAAAAGAAAGAACCTTTTATTGATCAAGGTGGGCAAGGCCGCAAGGGGACTTGTGGAGAAGCTTAAATTATATTTAGTGTGGGACCTTTAGAAAGTTTGAGCCAATTAATTAATTAAAAGGTTAAACAAATATCTTGTATTTTTTATTCAACAACGATTTAGTCTCTGARTTTTAGCTTATAATGATTTAGTCTTTAAACTTTATAATAATTTAGTCTTTAAATTTTAATATTTATTAATTTAGTACATGTAATTTAACGTTCGTAACGATATAGTCTCTATTATAAAAAAAATATTATTAAGATTTTATAGAACTCAATATATTTCTAGATCCATAAATTGAGAAGAGACATGCGTGTTTATAGGTTACAAAAACTAAAATGTTATATTATAAGAACGACACTTAATTTTGATGTGTTTTTTTTTTCCTTTTACAATTGGGATTAAATTATTACACTTCTTAAATTATAGGGACTAGATTATTGCAGTTTAAGAGTTGGATTGTTACTAATTTAAAAGTACAARGACTAAATTGTTATAAACTAAACTTTGAGAGTTAAATCGTTACTTCTCCGGTCAAATCCACATCTTAATTAAGTTTATCTTCTTAATCATCAAGGATTGCTTTTTATTCTTATTATAAATAACATTTAGATTTTTATATTGAAATATAAAATTCCTCTATCTTACTATATTTCTCTATCATCTATATAGTAGACGTAGGATAAAGTTGTAGAATTTAAGAATTGTTATGAAAATATTGATGATATTAGATAAGGTTTTGATTTTGAATTAGTATGGAACAAAATTTTATTCGTTTTGCCCTATGTATTTCTGTCATTTATAATGTATAAAAATTGGATTCAAATTTCATTTTAATTTTTAAAAATTTTTATTTTATTTTCTTTTGGTCTTTTTACGATTTTAAAAGTTCATAACACCTGAGCTAACTATATTCAAACATGGCTCAAATAGTCAAATAATTGAGATAATTTATCTCTAATAAAAAAGTTATGAATAATTTGTATTAATATAAAAAAATTAAAACAGAAATTCAAATAGTCATTTCAAAGCCCATGACAGAATTTTTGGTACATAATTGTCCAGCACATGACAAAGACAGTCTATAATTCTTTCATCAACAACCGAACAATATCAAAATTTCAAGATAAGTCACTCTATAATTCAAAAAGAAATAAAGTTTTAATAGGCAACTAAAATTTCAATGCCCTTTTTCTTTTTCTAAATAATTGATTGAAAATGTTGGAATAAGTAATAGAAGAGAGCAAGTGAGTTAGTGAAAAATAAAAGAACCTACTGAATTTTTTCTTTTTTTTTTTCCTTTATAAGGAAAGAATGATAAAATAACGTTGATGAAATATCAATTTGACCCTTTTACTTTATAGTTTTCATTAAAATATACTTTTTGCTTCTGCAGTTTTAACGATTAAGTAACTTTTTATATAAAGCAATGATTTAGTCTTTTAAACTTTAGTTTATAATAGTTTAGTAATTGTACTTAAATAACAATTTAGTCTCTAACCATTTAATAAATAACAATTTATTCTATATAGTTTAAAGTTTGTAATGATTTAATCTTTATCGCATAAATTTTTTGTTAAATTTTCTATGTGGGGTGGATAAACCAACAATGGACCAAGTTTGATTATAAATCATAAAGACAAAATTGTTATTGGATAAAAATAAACACTTAATTTTGATGAGATTATTTCACGGCATAGACTAAATTGTTATCTACTAAAGTTTTAGGAACTAAACTGTTACTAATTCGAAAGAGTATAGAGAATAAATCGTTGTAAACTTAAATTTAGATGCTAAATCGTTACTTTAGTGAAACTACAGTAATAAAAAATGTGTTTTTTAACTATTACTTTATTTAGTTTCAGTGTATTTACTTTTCAATGTACAATTTTAATTGATCTTCTTTTTAGTGCCACATGTAGGGGTGAGAGATCGAATCAACTCTTGGTTGGAGATATATATCAGTTACCGTTGAAAAATGTTCGCTTGGCTACTTTTAATTAACCTTCTCTTTCCGACCAAAATTTAAGGTCTTGATTTTTTTTCCTTTTTTTTTTTAAATAATGTATTTAAAAATATATAATTAGGGTACATTTGAAATTATTTTTAGTAAATCATGTGAGCTGAATCCAATTTGGCCTAAATCGCATAGTTGAACACGAGTGGCATGTAAATTGTAGGCGATGCACAAGATTTAATATTGACGTGGCTCCAGCTGGCAATGCCAAGCTGACGTGGGGAACTTATTTTACTGATTTTTCTCTCTCCTCTGCCTCCCGGCCTAATGGCCAGCTAGCCAAGATTTCTCATCTGTGGCCCAAATTGGATTCCTTGTAAAAACTAATTTTTCTAAATTTAATTATATATATATATATATATATATATATATATATTTTAACAAAATAACTTTTTTTTTATTTACAACAAGTGGAGTGAGAGATTTGAACCCATGATTTCTGAATCAAAGACGAGTGACAATTACAGTTGACCTAAGTTCGTATTAGCCAAAATAATTTATTATTTGTATTTATCTTAAAAAATATCAAAATACATTTCTATATTTAAGTAGAGTTATATTTTGTTTTAAAGAAAATCAAATCTATCTCCAAAATATCTTAATAATAATAAAGATGTAATATTCTACTTTTGTTTTAGCTTATTTTTAAAATTTTAATTTTTATATAAAATGTAAATAGAGAATGAATAAAAATATTTTATATTTTTAATAAATTATTTTAAAATATGATTAATTTGTTGTCAAACATTTTTATTTATTTATTTTTCTTTTTATTCTTTCTCCCTCCCATAAGTTGAATGGTCTTTAATAATAAAAAATTATAAAAATATCTCAAGATCATTTTCTTAATTTCCTTGTCCATCAATCACATATTGATGTGTCTCGATCTCGTTATAGAGCTCGTGTAAGAAAACAACCACAATGCGAAACATGTGAGTCATTATCAATTTTATGTAATATTTTAAAATTTCTTATAACTTTTGTATTGACATCATTACAATATAAATTAAATTAAATTAAGCATGCATTTAAGGATTTAAAAATCAAGCTTCAAATATTTATTTGATTAATTTAGTGAAGGTAAAAAATATGAAAATAATACAGTGATTTACACTGTTGATTCAACACCGATTTTTCACATGTCAATTTTATACGCGAGATGTAGTGTTAACTTTGACAGAAAAATATCTCATTTTTGTCAATATTATATATTTTTTGAAAAAGTATTTAATTTAACTACTCTATTTTTATAATATTTATTTAAATTATATTATTCATGAAAATTTTCTCTAAAGTGTTACGATAAAAGTAGCACCGTCTGTTTAGAAATTTGAATTTTTCACATTTGTATCTTTCTGTAAGAGAAATTAATATTATTTTTTTGCCTATACAGATAAAAATTAACTTCAAACTAACATGATTAATTTTAAGATTGATTGAGGGTGTAATTATAGTATTTTAACCAATAACAAAATATTGCTATAAAAATAAATGTTAAAATTTTCATTTTAGTTCTTATGGTTTTTCTCTAGTGTTAATTTAGTATTTGTAACTATAAAATTTTCAATTCTAACCCTTATAATTTTTAATAAATCTTTCTAAATATCCTTTAGATTGTTATTTTAAGTGACATGTTTTCTTTAGACGTATGAGAGATGATGAACTAAGTTCCAAGAGAATGTGTAATCTAAAAAATTGTCCAGATTTAACTAAAGTATAACTTGAATTATTACTTTATAATTTGAAATTCCAAAACCAGAAACATTGTAAAATTCATAAAATAAAATAGAATAAATCATTCTATTCCATAATTTTTTATTTTGAAAAGAAAAACAAAAGAGAAAAATGGGAGTAAAGAAAATTCTGGCTGTAATTTGGAAAGAGAAATAAATGCTCCCACGTGGTGGGCTTTCTTCGGGGGTCGGCTTTTAAGGTTCTTTTGTACAACATTTAGGGAACTTGAATGTACGTATTTAGGCACGGTCCGCGTGCAATTAGAAAGATTGGCCACAATCTGAGCGATACCACACTCATCCTACCCTACCATCTATAGGCGGCCGAATAGTAAGTTTCAGCCCGTTCCCAACTTCCCTCGCTCTCAAAGCAGCTTTGTAGGGGGAGCTTGTTTCTAGAAAGAAGATAGGTCAATCAAACAAAAACAAGACGCAATGGGCTCTCTTTTAATCGAAAATAGATCCCCTCAAGCAAAAAGAATTATATATATATATATATATATATATATATAAAGAATTCCTAAAACCATGCGGGTGTGTTTCTATGATTTTTTTTAATTGTTTGTCTCTTAAATTATTTTTAAGAGAGAGTCCTTACCTTCTTTTTCTTTTATTGATTTGAGGTACATACCAATTATCAGTGAATTATACTCGCTTTTGTCGTTTTTTTTTTCTTTTCTTAAATGTATAATAATAGATGGAATATATATACCTAATATATATATTAAAGAAGATAACAAAGCTAAACACTAAAACAGAAAAAATAAAAATAACAAAATAACAAAACGTGCTGCTATAAAACTTGGAAGACTTCATCAGTGGGAGAAAAGTCTTCTCTCTTTTAGTAAATTACTAAAAAAAAGGGTAGTTAGAAACTTAAAGCCACTAATATGGTGTTAGTTCAAGAAATTATGATGCTTAAATCATAATCAATCAATAAAAAAATAGGTATTTCAAAATTTTGAGGGTAAATATTAGACCTTCCTAATTTTAGACCAATTAGATAAATAGATAGTCATATTTTTATCTCTAGATAGACGGTATGACATATTTTTATCAGTTGTGTCGTAGTCTTAAAAGTTCCTCCCCGTGGTGTCCTGCACAAGATTAGCAACTTGTAGGATTATTTTAACGATGAAAATATATGTGCATACCTCCGGTCTAATTCGAGGTGTCTCGATCTCAAATAGGGTTTGACTGATGGTTACACAAAGTTAGTTTATATGTCCAACCTATCAATCGGAATGGATTTTGTCCCCACAATAATATTTTTAAATTTATTTATTAAAAAAATATCTTCAAAACACTTTTCTTTTTATTTTATGAAAAAATAAATATAACACTTTCTATTGCATTCCGATTTTTCTTTAAAAAAAAATCTAGAATTTCCAAATAGCACAATCTGAAGCTGAAATAAAATTTTATTATTAATCCAAATTATATCTATTTCTTTTTTGATATTTAAATTTTTATATGAATCGAATCATTTTTGTTTCCATTAACTATATAAAAAAAAATTATAATTGTTTTTATAATGAAATTTTTCATTACGCAGAATGATTGAATGAAAGTCACGTCATCAGAGAAAGTCGGATGGAAGTATCTTGGATCTTGTGGTTCATATATTTTTCGAGAAAAATTAAATTATTTGGTCCCTTAATTTCCATAGGATAAAATTTAAATATTTTATTTAAAAACTATTTTATCCTTTAGCATGAGTTCTTTTTTGGTTAAACTATATTCTGGTTTTTGTAGTTTAAACTTCTGTCTATTTTAATTTCGGTACCTTGAAAAAACTGTTTTGATCTAATTTGTATTTTTTAAAAAAAGGGTTGTTTTAGTAGATGTGTTTGTAAAATTATAATACAAAGTAGATACACTATAAAACTATTTAATACTCCTCTTGAGCATAGTTTAACTATTTACGAAATATATTATCGTCCAAAAGATCTGCGTTCAAATCTCGTCTCTCACATGTTTTTTTAATACAATAAATGAAAGTGAGAGATTCAAACCTATAATCTCTTGATTAGAGACATGTACCAATTATGTTGGCATCTCCCACATGTTGATAAACTAAAAAAAAAAAAATCACTGATACAAATTAGCTATATGTAGTATTGTTCTAAAATTGTGGTTGAAAATCCGACATGTACGTAGCTTTAACTGGTAGAGAAATTACTTTATATCTTTGAAGATTCAAAACTTCCAAAAATTGAAAAAAAAAAAACAAAAAAGTACCACAACCAAGAAAGATTTAATATTTTCTGATTAATTATTATTTGTTTATTTACCGAAAAATAAATATTTACGTAAGTAAAATTTGAAGTGGAAGCCAGATGTTGAAGGTTTCGTGTTAAGGTTTCTAATAAACTTTTGTTATTAAATTATTCATGAAAGATCAATAATAATTAACGACTAAAATATTTAATCATGCAAATTCCAAGGCTAAAACAAAACATTTCTTTTAGTAACATATGAGGCGAGGAGGGACTCTAATTCATGACCTTCTGATCAGGTTAATTAGGTTCAAATTGGTAGGCTAAAATTTAATGAAGAAATGAGTAAAACAATATTCTATTATTCAATTACGTGATGAATGACATAATTTCTGGTTTTTTTTTTTTTTTTTCTAATTCTCTAACTTCTAACCCTTTAAAAATATTATTTTTCATGCAAATAAAGGATCATCGTTTGTGATCATGTAATCTTCCATGAGCCGTGCGTAGACTTGGATTTAGTTGATTTTAGACTCAATTGTTGGACTTGTATTCATTTGGGTCTTGCACAAACTTGAATCTTGAAATTAGTTGACCTTAAGCTTTTGCACTCATGTAGTTGATCTCGTCTTGATAACTCTTTGTAATCTTTAATGAATTTTAGATTTTACTCGAGTTTTACCCAATTTCTATTAGTATACTTGGATTTATTTGTCTTTAGACTCAACTGCCACGTGTTATAATTATCTGATTAAACCAATTTATGGCTTTGTAAAAGACTAATGACTTTATTTAATTTTTCAATTTTTATTTCTCGGAGACATATATCAATTTATAATTGATATTGAATTTAATAATATGTAATTTTGTTATTAATTTAAAATAATGATGTTCCAAATTTGTGATTTGTTGAAATTTATCACTAAAATTATAATTAAGTGAATATTGTTGATGGATAAATTTGGTTTGGGGAGAATTACAAAATTTGCACTGACTATTTCAAAATAAAAGAGATTTGACAAAACCCACAAAATTGAAATATTACACATCATGACGTGCTAGTCACACACTCCGTTGCTTAAGTCAAAATTGAATTTTTTTTTTTTGACAAAATACGAAAAGAATATTATCCAATTTCAATTCTAATCAACGAGTGTAATGAATAAATCCTTTGATTTACAATTGATGTGTATTTGTTTTTATTGCAAAAAGAAAACAAACCGAGAGGAAAGAAACAAATAAATAAAATTGGGAGAGGTTATAGTAGGTGAGTATGAGAATCTGACGTGTGGGTATAGTATTATAGTATATTCAAATCATTAATAATTTTTGTAGCTTTATATTCATGATCCGAGTCAGCAACGTGTCATATCCACAGTTAGCTACCACGTCAGCAAATTGTACACGTGGCAGAGATGGGGCAGCCCAACGAGTTCTATTTAAACCGATCCAACTATCTCCGTGTTCTTCGTGGATTTCCGTTTTCCGTAAGAAATACTGTTTCCTCCTTCCTCCTTCCTCATAAATCCCTCTTTTCTCCTCCATTGTCTTCCAAATCCTGAATTTTCTCTCAAATTTTCCGGGAAAATGAAGGAAATCCAAGGAAATCCTCTGAGTCTCAAGTCGCTCAACCACATATCGCTTCTCTGTGGATCAGTGGAACAGTCAATCGATTTCTACCAGAATGTTCTAGGGTTTTTCCCCATTCGTCGGCCTGGATCCTTCAATTTCGACGGCGCATGGTGAAATTTCGATTCAATTCCTCTGTTCCAATTAATTCCGATCCTCTGCTCTGAAATCTGATGTGCTGATGATGCTGATTTCTGGTTTCTGAATGTGTTTCAGGCTGTTCGGTTTCGGCATTGGAATCCATCTCCTACAATCCGAAGAACCAGAAAACTTGCCGAAGAAAGGCGAGATTAATCCCAAAGACAATCACATATCATTCCAGGTAAGCAGAGAAATTAATTAATTAGTGAATTAATTAAGAGGGAAAAGAACCCTAAAAAATGGAATTGGGGGAATTTTGGTATAATGATGAGCAGTGCGAGAGCATGGGGGCGGTGGAGAAGAAGCTGAAGGAGATGGGGATTGATTGCGTGCGGGCGGTCGTAGAGGAAGGGGGAATTTACGTGGAGCAGCTGTTCTTCCACGATCCTGATGGTTTCATGATCGAGATCTGCAACTGCGACAATCTGCCGGTGATTCCATTGGGGAATGACGTGTCACGATCCTGTTCGCTCGTGAATCTTGAGAAGTTGCAGCAACAGCAGATACAGCAGGTGGTTAAGCAGCAGTAGAACAAACAAGCAAACAAGAACCAAGAACGAGAAGAAGAAGAAGAAGCCACGAAAATGAATAAAATGGTTAATTAATTAAAAACAGAATCCGTTCTGTTTAAAATGTGGGATTTTTCCTCCCTGTGGGTGTTGAACGACATGTCGTTTGTACTTTTTGAGTTATTTTATTTTATTTTGGGGCATAATAATGGATAACGTCGGGCATTTGTGTTCATAATACTCACTCTCACCTACCCCCAACGCTACTCATGGAAGAAGGAAAGTGGAGTATTGTGATCTTTTTTTTTTTCTTTTTTGCATCATTTATGTTAATAGCTATCAATGTTTAAATTTGTCTCTTCATTTTATGGAAATATAAATAAAATATTTATGTGACATACATTTATCAAAAGTTATATTGGGTCAACAAATTTTGATTGATCTCTCCTATCATCCACTTTTAGCATAAATTTACTTCTTAAACGTATTATCAAATCTCAAAAGCAAAAAGTCTCATATAATTAATATAATTATAATATGAGATTTTGATCCATTATTAATTATATTATGAGATTTTGATCCATTTATTTACTGTGCTAACGTCATATATAAAAATGTCGGGATATTGACAGAAATTTAATAGGGGTGGACTTATTTTTCACACTCTGCGGCACTTGCCAGCTGGCGATGGTAACCAATAATGATGAATTTAAAAGAATTGGGACCTACCACAGTACGAGGTGTGCGGAAGAAAAACATGTTTATAAAATATTGTTTCACGGGATGCTTTGTTTACTACACTGCCGACTGTAGTTGAGCTCTGTGAGTTGGCAATGATGGAACAATTTTAATTTTCAAAGGACTAGAGCAAGAGAATTTTTTCGGGATCCATTATTTTTATTTATTTGAATACAAATTGAATGTCATCGGCTCAATGTTCATGAATTTGTAACGAAAATGGTTTGTTTCTAAAATGCATCATCCAAAATAAAAAATACTTTAATAAATATATTATTTCGTATTATAAACTTATTTCATTTTTGTTAAAATAAAAAACATCATATACTATAAATTATATGAATATTGTAAAATAATAACATAAAATTTACAACATATATGTTAATAAATAAATTATATTTAATTGGTAACTATCATTTATAAATATATTACTAAATATACTTTGAACCATTTTTAAAGTTCAAATTCAATTTCCAAATCTTATGGAAGGTATGAAACATGAAAATACAATTTTATTTTTAATTGAATGTCCTATTTTTCCAACCAAACACACATTTGACAATGCAAAGAAAAATAAAAATTCTAATATTTTAACTAAACATATCCCACATTTATAATAGTTGAAATGCTAATAAATCATCTTGATATTCGAAATGTCTTATATTATCTTCACTCTCTGTCCTTTTTTTTCCCTTTGAAAAGCTATCATATGGTTATATATATATATATATATATTGGAGAAAAATAATTTAAAAGTGAATGCTACCTATTTTATTATTGACTTCTTTAAAGAAAACCAGGTTGGTGGTCCCAAAAGACTCACATGTTTGTTGGCCTCATTGATGGGTTTAATTCTTTTTCTTTTTCTTTTTCTTTTTCGATAAATTTGTTTTTTTTTTCCTCTATAAATTAAAACATTTTTATGGCCACATAAAATCTCCATTTCCCCCTACTTATTATTATTTTTGTGTAAAGGAATCGTATTAGAATCGTCATTTAGCATAATGACAAAATAGTCCCAAAAATAATAATATTGACAATTTGACAAATTTTACCTACACGTAAAATAGGTTGTGGCTATTTTGGACACTACAAAAACAACCAAAAAAGAAGTTACACGATAATTTTTAATAATTTATTGAATAATTACATAAAATTAATAATACATGTCAGACATTTTAATAAATTGCCCGTGTCGATTTAATAACGTATTTATATCCAAGTGTATGAATTTATTCATTTGACTAATAGTTTTAATATTTTATTGACAAAAAAAAAAGATATTTAGTTTCATAATTATCCAAAATGAACTCAATAATTATTGCAATACTCACCTTTTGATTATTAAATAATGGCATTATTTTATTTTATTTTATTTTTAACTTCTAAATTTACTTCATAAACTGTCGGATATTTTATTTTAAGTTTTAATTAATTTCAATTTTACCTGCATTTTATAAATTAAAAGTTGAAAACTACCCCATAAAAATCCATTTTCAAAAAACAGACGTTTTTCTTTTTTCATGTTTCATGGTATAGTGCTTTTGTGTTTTATGTCGGTGGATGAAAATTCATCTTTTAGCTATATATTCATAATGGTAGATAATAATCGATCACATTAATATTTTTTTTTCTTCTTTCTTTTTAGATCTTTGGAGATGGTTGTAACTAGGGATGAACAAAAATTTTCGAATAACCGATTCGATCGACTTGACGTTGGTCGGCCTGTCTAACCACTAGTTCGGTAAAAAAACGATTTACACAATATGAAAATCAAAGAATCAGTCAGTCTATCTATCGATAAGTCAAAATCATTTTAGCAAATATAGGATACTTGAAGAAAAAAATTACATTAACACTACTGATTGTAATTATTGAGAAAGCGTTACCGCTCATTTGCTCACACAGTAGAGTGCACTAAATTTTTTAAAATATATTTTTTCTAATTATTGTTTTTTTTAATGTCTCTCTTTAATTTTCTTCTCTTTTTTTCTATGCCTCTAACTTTCGCCCCTCTCTGTTCGTTTCCTTTTACGCAGTTCAAATATATTTTTGCCTAAATCGATACCGACATATTTATGTGCACTCTTAGTAATAACCCTTATCAACTAAGTTGTACTCTGATATGTGAACTGTCTTATATTATTTCAAGGAATATATATGTTACATATCATTGATATTGGTAAAAAAAAAAAAAAAAACTCTATCTTGAAAATATGTGAGCTTTTTTAGCATTAACAAACGGGATATTAAATTGGCTAAATTATCGATTTGGTCTTAATTTAAATTTCATGGATCGTCCATAAATCTTTCTTTACCCTCCAAAAATCTGCATTATTTTTCCTCCTATTTAATCATTATGAACAGGACAGATATGACAATATTTTATTATCTTGGTTTGGTAGTATTTTTCAATAATTATAGAATTGTGAATGAAAATGACAATATTTTATTATCTGGGTTTGGTAAAATTTTTCAATAATCAGAGAATTGAGAATGAAAATAATTAGATTAGGTGACGTAGGCAGAGATTCTCCAAACTTTTTTTTTTCACCAAAATGAGGGAAATTAAAATCTTTTCTTATATAAAAAAGAAAAAAAAAAGAACTGGCTTTTGTCCCGCGTGTAATTTTCTCACAGGTCACTATATGTTTTTTATTTTGTTTTTTTATAACAGAAGTCACTATATGTTGGATTTTAGTGACGCTGAATTATTTATTTTATCTTATTCCTTGCCTTTTCCCTATTTTTTTACATGACATTTATACCCCAACATTCTGTTTTTATGCCAATTCAACGAAAATTCAATTGATTAAAGTATCATCATAAAAATTTGAATTTCCATCCAATATTGCATATTAAAATATTCTACTTTTGTTGAATAGAAATTAGTGCCTAATTCAAATATATATATATAATTTTTTTTTCTTGTTGTACATGTAGTAATTACTTTTATTTTAAATTTAATTTGATAAATATTCTATCCTACCTTTTTTTATAAGAACCCACAAACCAAGCAAATATAATTATTAAGAGCAAAAAGAAAATTTTTTTAAAGCAATACCCTACCAAGGGTTAGGTAAGTATACAAGATCGGTCCATATTCTTTTAGTCAATTATCAGGTTGATATTCAATCTCTTAAAATTTTTAATTTTATTCTTAGCGTACGAAAAATTCACAATTACAATAATTCCATGAACAATTTGTTAAAAACAAAAAATTGATAAATCAATAAATTATTATTTTAATAATATATTTAGATACGAGCACACATGTCGCTCTTATCTTATTTTACACATGAAACTTGACACACCCATCAATAAAATACGACTTACCTATGAAGAAAATTCTTTTTTTTTTAAGTAGCATGTTCATGTAGCAAGTCCACGTGTTTAAATATGTTAATAAAATCATAATTTGGTGACACATTAATTTTGTTGGTTGACAAATTTAAACAAAATTTTTGAGGTAAAGATGTAATTGAGAATTTTTAATACATTGAAAGTAAAGTTGATAAGAGAATTTTGAAGAATTAAGGACCATAATTAAGAAAAATATCAAAGATTAGAGACCATTAAATATATTTAGCTCTATTAATGTGCAATAAACTACTTGAGATGTGTGCCAGTGTAGGTCGATTTCACTCTCACATTTGTGTTTTTTTTTTCTGGAAAAAAAGTCTAATTAATTTGTGAAGGTATATTAATTTTTCCTATAAATTTCCCATTTAATTAAATTTGATCTTTAGTCTGAAATAATTGTTAAAATAAATGTTTTAAGTTTTGCGGATCCACTCGCTAACTTTTAACAAATAGTAATCTAAACATTTAAAAAATTTTACTAATCCCAATGAAAATCAAATTTGGTACAGAATTCAGTTTGATCACAAAATCATCTATTCAATAACTACGATAATTGTGAATTATCACCGAAAGAAAATGCTCAATCAATTTTATATATCAATACACGAATGCACCTAAAAAAATATCTTTTAACGATTCTTCAAATGAAAATCGATCAGTAAAGGTCAAAATAAATTTACTATAGGATTGCCACACTTTTTCCAATTTAATTAATAATTAAAGATTGTAATATAATTTAATCAAAAATTTATGATAAATATTAATATATATATCTTTCAAAATTGATAGGTAAAGTTTGATTTTTTAGGATATTTTTATTTTCCATATTTTCTCTCTCTAAAATAAAGGGACCTGTATAATTAAATTTTCAAAACTCTTAAAAAAACCAAAAACATGAAAGTAAAACCCCTAAAGTGAGAAATTTCTTTTCAATGTCACGCTCCCACTTATAAAACTCATCATTTATCATTTATTTTCCTGTTAATTGTTACTAAAAATTTGACAGCTCTTTATTTCTGAGAAAATTAAAAAATTATTATCTTTCATGCATTCCTCCCTCCCTATTTGTCRAAATTTTAATAAGGGTTAGTAAAGACATATAACATCGACCTAAAAGGTCAAATATTTAAATCTGCACCTTACATGCTATCGAACTCGGACAAAAAATAACACACCATTACAATACACATGTGAACATGAGGATTCAAATTCACTACCTTTTGGTCGAAAATAGATATTATAACCAGTTTGTCTAAATTCAGATTGACATTTACAGGATAGATGTACCCGCCAATGGTTTCCACCGACAAGTTCAATTGTGAAATGTGATAGCCCACCATTAATTTAAAGGCATGTGCGTCAAAAAAAAATTTTTATAGTATTTAATTCTTACCATAGTTTTGTTTGCGTGTGACAAATTTTCCAAGCTAATATTCACATTCACTCTCGCTCGAGAAGGTCACAATCCATGTCAGAATTATATCTTATCCAGCGAGTAAAAATCATATTATTGGAGTTGCATCCTTATTGTGTACATGTGAAAGTGTTAAATGCTGAAGTCGTTTCATAACAAGAAGATAACAAAATCAAGGTACAACACAACATGGTGCTTTTGGTAAACAAACACTCATTGTACCAGCTGGCACGAGATGACGACGGAGATGAAATTTTCTCCGTTCCGCATTTACTTCAAGCGAATGAGAAATATACAAAATTTCATCCATTTTCATTAAGGGTGTGTTTGCAAGTGACGGTAGAAGGTAGAATCAATTTTCTAATTTATTAAACACCATCTARGRAAAGAAAGGAGTGATTTTGAAAATAAAAAAAATATTTTARTGGTCAAACTCCTTTCAAACTTGAGAATGACTCCAAAATCAAGGTCTTTCAAGCACTAAATTGAAACAACTAGAACTGAAACTACATATATAGACTAAATTGAACTCTGTAGAAATTATAGTGACAAAATTTTGTAATCTAACGACTAATTTTCTTTCACGTYTGAGAGAAGAACAAAAATGCCCAATTTCTCAAAAGGAAAAAAAAAAAAACAAAACCCTGTGTGAAACCAAGGTCTTTCATAAGAAGGGAGAAAACATTTTGTCATCCATAAAATCTTACCGTACATATATGACAATAAATATCGTAAAAATAAAAAATAGTTAAAATTTTTACAACAATAACTTAATATACAAATCAAAGTCAAACTTGATGGTGAGGTAAAATGGGTTAAAGAACAGTAAAATTTATGTTATATTTGGAAAAGAAATGAAAAGCTGTTACTTTTTCTAAAATATACCTTAAATTTGTGCTATCTATTTAGCGAAATTCATTTTCTTCTATTCGAGGTGGAGATTCGAACTTCTAAGAATGTGTTTGGTTGGTGATCAAAAAAACAGAAATTTGAAAACAAGAGATTCAATGAAAATTAGAGTTGTATTCTTTATTTTCATATATGTGTTTGGTAGCAGATTTGAAATTGAACCTCAGTTTAAAAAATTGTTCAATGTGTGTTCAATAATATATTTGTGAACTAGAAGCAGTTACAAACAAAATGTAACTAAATTTTAGTTTAATCTAAACTTATATTAATTAATTTATTAACATTTTTTTATAAAATTTGTATAATTATTATTTTACAAGGTTATATAATTTAAAATACTTTATATTTTACCTGTTTTAATTTTAACAAACATAAAATGAGTTTATAATATGAAGTAATATATTTATCAAAGTTTTTATCATTTTTATGTAATTCTCCAAGAATTCCAAACGCGTATTCGCTGAACTCATTTGATTCAGTGAATCTGAAAACAAAAAACAGAATTCAGATTTCCAACCAAACATACCCGAATATTTTAGTCAAAAATGTACTTTAATTAGTATAGTTAGGCTTAGATTAACAAGTAAAATTTCTCATAAATTTAAAGTGAAGGTGGCGAAGCAAAAACGAAAGAAGAAAATTTAAAATTATATGCTAAAAATATGGGGATCGAACATTCGATCTCAATAAAATAAATACATGCAAATTAACGTTGAGTTATACTTAGGTTGACACATATATATATAGTTGTACTTCTAAATCTAAATTTTAATAAAAATAATCGATTTCTCCTTAAACGACTAAAATCAAGAAGGTAATATACAGATTTAATTTATTCATACCCACGATACAAAGCGCCTTATTTGGGTGACAATTGACAAACATATATAAAATGATAAAAGAGATAGAAAAAGAAAATAGTAATATAATAATTAACATAAAAAATATATATATAATTTATGGTTTAAGTTTGGGTTTCTCCGGCGAGCATTTTCTGGTAATTCTCAATGGAATCAAGCCTTTGAATCAAGAGTTGATTTCTGAACTTCTTGATGAAAGCTTCCGCACTTTCATTAACGTCCTCCGTCACCGTCCTCTCCAGCTGCTTCTTCACCGGCCGGTGAGGTGGCGCCGGTGCCTGCTTTTCTTTCGCGGCGGTGGTTTCCTCCGCCCAACGGCCGCCGCCGGCAGAAATAGCTGCTGCAGAGTTCTTCTTCATTTTTTCTTTTTTCTTAATAAACCTTCTCAATATTTTCTCTTCGTCTTTCTCCTTGAAACAAACATGTGCTTGGAGAGATTCATATTTATAGGAAGGAATTAAGCAAACTAAACGTAAGATTGAAACTTTTGAAAAAATATATATTTACTTGAATTTCAAACTTTTTAAAATATATTTTATGCTCTCCTATTTATTTAAGTATTATTAAGTAATTTAAATCACAAGTCTAGTCACTAACTTTTTAGCCAAATAGGTTACTGAAATTTAAAAAGGGTATAAAAGTCTTTTAAAATTTTAATTTGTATCTAATAAATTTCTAAATATATAATAATGTCTAATAAGTACCTAAATTTTCGATTTTGTGTAGAGTTCGGTTTTGTGTCCAATAAGTTCTTGAATTTTGAAAAATGTCTCCTRGTAGATTAAGAAATTTTTACAAAAAAATAAAAGTTGAAAGTCGAAACATCTATTAGTCATTTTTAAATCTAAGAAACTTATTAAATATAAAATTAAAAGTTTTGGAGGCTAGCTTATTAGTCAATTTAATTTAAGGGGCAACATAAAATTAAAAGTTTAAAAAATTATCAACCTTTTAAATTTCACATGACCTATTTAGCTTAAACTTATAATTTAACTCATCATTTTCTTTAAATTACTTTTTATTATAAAAAATTAAAAAACAATAATTTTAATTAGTTAAAAACACTTTTTTATTTGAAATTTTAGCCAAAGCAGTATAAAATTTGTACACCAATATTTCAAATCTACCATTGACATTGACATTTTATTATCGGGTTAAACATAACTGACAATCTTACCAAGTTAAGATATATATTCTCGACTAAAATATTGTACCAAGTTAAGATATATATTCTCGACTAAAATATTGTACCAAGTTAAGATATATATTCTCGATTAAAATATTGTAAGTTCGAATCTGTGTGATGAATAAAAAGAAGTGGTAAAATAATAGAAATTGGATTCTATTTTCTGAAGATTGAAGGAAAGAAGATGAGGAAGGTGAGGGAGGGCGGTGCCGTTTTATGGAAGCATATGGAGTTGAGTGGAGGTGAAGGAATTGCAGTGCCATCGAATCTTTACCAAACAAAACGCACYGTCTTAGCTTTCTCATCCATGCATCTTTTTCTGGTCAATGATTGAAAAAATAAATAAAGCCCACCAAATTAAATGTGATGTGATTTTYCCCGTACAATCACGTAACTATAACTCAACGATAATTGATATATATCTCAAATCAATAAATTGTAAGTTCGATATTCTATTCCACATATTATACCCAACGAAAAAAGAAAAGGAAAAAACAATTGTATCGCSAAGTTAGTTAATGTCTGTTTGGTACTATTCCTATTTTTTTGTAAATGAAGATAAAAAGTATTTGTTACTATTTTTTTTCTAAGAAAAAAGAAACAAAAATATGTTTTTAATATTTATTTTATGTTATATTTATTTTTAATATTTATTATGCATTTTATAAGGATGAAAATAATGTTTTTATTTATGATTTGAAAAAAAAAATTGGAACAAGAAATAACAAACCTAATTTCGTTGTTTCCAAAAATTCTAGASAATTTTGAAAATATTTTTTTGCCCATATGAAAATTTTTAATTTTTATCATTAAGCCATTTATGATCTCAGGCTAAAGATCTATCCTCAAATCCATTTAAAAAAAAAATTAAATTAAAAATTTAGTCCACAAACATTTTAGAGGATGTCTATTCAATATTTTTTAAAAGTCACGAAACTACATACAAAATTGAATTTTATATTAAAAATTGCTCTAAAAATGTAAAAAATATTAAAGGACCCTTAGAGACATATTTGATCGTTTTTAAAATTTAAAGATCTATCCATCATATATAAAAATTTGGGGATCTATTAAACACTTAAAGTTGATATGGACCACTATCAAATATAAGCGGTAAACTTGTAATTATTATAAAAAAAGAAAAAAAAATGGGTGTACTACAACAATGATGCTTATTTATTGACATTACTTTTGTAAATATAATTTGTAAATTGTTTATTTTGAAATACTAGTCAAATTTCAAGAGCTAAATTTTTCTTTGACCACGAATTCTACTTTTTATTTTCAATCTTTTCAAGTATTTAAAAACGTTTTGGAATCAATTGCTTTAGATTAGTTCAAAGGAGCCTAGCTGTTTTATTGGCAAAGGAAATTAAAAGGAGTGTACTTTTGTTTGTAAATTTAATTAAATAAATAAAATAAAATACGATGCCGAAACATTAGGAAAATATGCACATTTTTTTTGGCCATGTGAAGGCATTAATAATAAAGATATGAGTTGGCTTAGCTTAGCTGTATGAAATGCCATAAATTGATAGAATAAATCAATAATAAAGGTGAATCCGAATTGTTNTAAGAAAACAAATCCCAAGTTGAGGTAAACATAGGATCAGAACTCAAACAACAACTTTTCGGCCATGTAGTACAACGATACTAAACTTCAGCTTTCAAAGAACCAAAGGGGACAGAAGGCGACCGACCTATCCCGTTCGCATGAACTCTAGCATTATGCTCCCTCCAAATAAAAGAAACATTCAAAGTCCATGTCAATCGCCACACGACAAGCGAACTAATGTGACAAATCCAAGCAAACTAAATAGACCAATATGAGACCCGAAACCAGCCAAGCAATCAGACCAGACCTTCAAACTAAAGGGGATTATAAAAAAGGTTAAGTGAATATTTATTTGACGTATTTGTTTTTGAACTTTTTTTTCAAATCATTTTTACGTTATCAGTATTTTTAGATTTTAAATTTGAAAATTTAAAATATAATTATATTAGAAATATGTAAAAAAAAAATACTCTGATAAATATAATACTTCACATTACGAGCTGATGTAATTGTTTGAATCAATTTTTTCTTTTCAGATTAAAACTACTAATTTCAATACACCAAAAATAAACCTTCAAATTTCAGCAGCAGCAACAGTGAAAAACATTTCTCAAATTTCAATAAATTAACATCTAAAACAGACCCGACAACCTCCAAAATTTAGCAAAAATGACACTTCAAAGGAAAGAAAAAAAAAGACCCACCTTACTCACACGCTATTTCCAAAAATAAAAACTAAAACTTCCATTTAATTTCTTATATTTTAGCATTTTTATCTAACTTCTTAGAAATTTAGAAGAATTAGAAACTGTCCTCCAGTGACCTTGTTCTTCTAAATTTTACCAATTTTTGCTACCATGCAAGTACAGCATAATTTAAAAAAATTTAAAATAAAAAATTAAACTAAGACTTTTAAAATAAATGGACTAAATAGAAAAAATTTCAAATATTAAAAGTCAAACATATATTTAACTTTTAAAAAAATAACATTCAACCTCCCCATCATTTTCAAAACAAAAAAGGAAAAACACTTACCAAATTTGATGCTTTGACAAGAGAGTTAAAATTGCATTAGAAGTTCTTGTTCAAAGTTTCAATAAACTCTCCTTTTTTTTTTTTTGGTATATTTGATGGGAAAAAAGAAAAATCAAAAATCAAAATTGGTGGCTGAGAACATGCAATATTATCATTATGATCATATCAAAATTTTCTTCTACTAATCTTTTTTTTGGTCCGGATTTTGATAGTTACGTTACATGCCATCTAAATATCTAACCATTTAATCAAACCAGCCATTCAATTTTATTTTTCTCTTTCATCTTTAATTGTGGACTCAAATTGACATGATTTAATCATTCTTGTACCAATTTCAAAAATAAGAAAATGATGTGATATGTCGATGAAAATCTTATCACAAAAACATATCAACATTTTCCCAGACATGTTAGGAGAATGATTTCATTTTGTCTTAGATCCACGTAGATTTTTTTTAGATCTTATCTGAAAAAAAAATCATGTTTGTATAGATATTCTTCCCACTTATATTTAATATAAGTCACATAAAATATGTACTAAAAAAACAAGTCACAGAAAATATATTTATCAAAATTATAAAGTACAGTAACACTATTCTTCTTGCATGTTTTGATTTGAAAAGAAAATAAAAATTTTATGTGACATATTGATGAAAATCTTATCATAAAAAAAGAAAAATTCAAAATTTTAATCATGGCAATGTCACAAGAATGGGCCAAATCTTTTTTGAAAGGTTATCATTCAAAACCTGGTCCTGGTCCTCCTGAGTACCAAAATAATAATAATAATAATAATAAAAACTATATATTTAATTTATTAATTTCATGTATATGTCAACTTCTCCACTATACTTGAAACGTTGCAGTCGTTGCTATTAAAATGTGTTAAAAAGAACTATAGATCATATTGGTGGTACGTCAATTCACATCATCGCTATGCTAGCTCACGTCCATTGTATTAATTTTTCATTACATTGCACATAAGTCGATTGTTAACAATGATAACTATTTATACTAACAAAATAAAAAAACACAAAGACACTATTTATTTACGTGCCCGTCGATGCTTGATCACTATTAAATTTTAGACAGGTGAACACCATGGCTTGAACACATTCCCTCTAAGTCCTCCACTATTAAAATCGGTAGGGATCAAAATTTCTAAAGGTATAAAACGTGAAGAATGAAATACAAGAATTAAATAGTATAATATCACAACCTCATCTGGCAAATCCAGTGGGAAATGGAGGCCGAGTACACAGAGATGGCAAATAGACAATACAGAATGCAGCACATCATAAGCTTCTGCAAGTTGCAACTATAAAGCTTTAGAAGTTGAATCTAAAAGGAATGAGAAACAGGGTCAGGCTGGACCACCTGCTCAATGAAGTTTTCGTTACTGAGAAAGCACGACGGTGGATAAACGGGCCCTGAATTCGAACCTTGTGCTTGCCAACAGAGAGAAGTCAAAATATCGCCATCATTCGATAAGAGAAGAATGTCTTCCAGAAATAAGTCTTCACACGGCGATGTATCGCTGCAAGCAAATTTTATTGCTTCCTTTGTTGCTGCAGTTCCTTTGATGTGAATGAATGATATGTCTCCCACTTTAACAGCTGATGTCTGCATTCTCAAAAAACAAGAAGTTATTGTACTTCCTGACTGAAGGCTTTAGTGAATTGGCAAAGCCGGGTACGTTTTTCGGGTTTGGAAATGAATGAGTTGGGAACCCTTACCTGGTTTGCACATGGAAGATCCGAGTCGCAGTAATACTGATCTATGATTATCGGGTTTGATACATTTTTCATCAATATGTTCTTGAAGGTAATATCAGTGGCAAAGCCACTGCCACCCTGATGGACATAGGAAACAAGAGCACAGATCAGCTAAGATTATCTGTGGGAGATGCGTAATGTATTATACCGAAAAAAGGATGAACAGGACACACCTGCCATGTTTTGATCCTCACTCCGTTTTTGGTGTTCGATAGAACAGCTCCATCAACCATTACATTACGGACCTGCGCCCACGTATTTTGCTTTCCCAAGCTTCCAATACTGATAAATAAGAGAGCCATTGTTATACACCAACTTCTTTTGTCAAATCAGAGGAATCTAGCTAGCGAAGGTTTATGTACCTTATTCCATGGCCCGGACCACAGGCAATGTTTCTGATCAAGACCCGAGAAGAATTACTCACTATAGAGATACAGTCATCTCCTGGAAAGGGAGTGCATCTGCATTAGAATTCTCGGTTACGTGAAAGCAAAGGATACAGATTGATCATCATCTTGCTCATTAGATTTGCAATTTCGAAAAACCGAATTGAGCTAAAAGATATTGAAATCAACTTAAGTGTGTTTTAAACTCAGCTCACATGCACAAATTGGTTATTTACCATTAAGATCCATAATTTATATAATATCAACCCATTCAGCTGTAGACTAATTCTTAATCACATTTTCAAAAAACCAGGTAAAACAAATTGACAAATTATGTGATGGCTGGGGAAAATTCAGGCATCAAACCAAGCCAAACCTTATCAGAGCAACATAGAGCCTACTTGAGTTGCATATTTATTGCCCCAGAATGTTATTCACTGAATTATATCGATAAACATTTGTCGCATTTGGTCAGAACGACTGTAAATCTTTGTTCTCTAGGATTGTTTCATGATCTTTCAAACAAGCTTTAAGAAAAAGTTTCTCATTTGTTGGAGGCATCGATTTTGGCTTCTTCGAAAATATTGATGGTTGATCATTATGTCTTCTAAATCTACGCTCAGCAGTAGATAGAATAAACTGTTTATGAGGTGGTCTAAGATGACTGACCTGTACTAATGATGCTATTCGTGACCGTGACACCCCTTGATGCGCTGATATGGATTCCATCAGTATTTGGGCTAAAGGCAGGAGCAATCACTTTGAGATCAGAAGCTACGACTCGGAGACAGTTTGTGAAAGAAACATGCATCTGTTGACTGTCAATTACCAATAGATGACGAATCTTTAAATTTTTACATTTATGAAAAGTCATGGCCTGCAATGGAATAATGAAAATGTCACCGTCTGCAGCATTTCGTTTCGAAACATAAATTCTGATAAGAAACAAAATGTGGACAAAGCATACAGCAGAAGAACGTCTTACTGTAGGAGCATGTCGACAAGGCTGCCACATAAGAAAACCAAAAAACAATGGTTATTGCCTACTTCGAGCTCGATTTATACAAGTTATCTTGAAATGAGACATAAGGATTCAGGGTTGGAATAAGAAAATACATTTGTTGAGTTAATCTTGCAAGATCGCATCCACCATTCGTATCCCATTCCATTAATCTCCCCTCCGCCTTCAAGAGTCAGGTGGTTCACCCCACGAAAGTAAAGCCATTTCCGTGGATTTCGACCAGCCCAGGCATCGGGATCTTTTGGAGCATTGATTGTGCCATATATCTTTTAAAAATACAACTAAAAAACTGAATGTAAGGAAAAAGTCTAAAAGCAGAAAAATGATAGAGAGATAGTGTTAAAATGGGAGAAGAATGGCATTTGGCTCATACCCTCAAGGTCAACCTTGACCGACAAGGACCATGAAGCTCAATAGGGTGCACCAGAAATGTGTTACTAGCTGGAAAAACAACTCGTGTTCGAGTGGGGAAAGAACAAGCCATCTTCCACGCAGCCAAGAGTGCCTAGAGCCAAAATTATTACAGTTAAGAATATGAATAGATGTTCAGATGTATTTAGCTTATTAGCTAAAGTTTTTAAGTTAGAACAGCAATTTAACTAATTATCAGGGAAGAGGTCTAATTGTCGAACTCCTACAATGTCATTTCCTCTCCGGGCCTTGTGCAATTTGCCAACATATGAGGGAGAGTTTTAAGATTAGGAATAAAAGTTTATATATACTGAATACCGTAACTTATTAATATAAGCTTTTGGGTTTGATAGTGATTTAACTGTAAAATCATTGGGAAAAACAAACATTCTGCTGCATAATGTCACAAACTCACAAATGTTTGTCTAATCGAGCTTAAAAAAAGAGAAGGCGCCAAACATTCTAATGGCCTAGATGGAAATCATGAAAAGAAGTTGCAGAGAATGTTCTTAAACTTCTAGCATTTTCAATCTAAGCAATGAAACAATCATTCAAAAGTGGAAACAGCAGCATCATCAGATAGCCAATGTTCGAGTGGATACAAAGAATCAAATTGGAAAATCAGGAAAAAGTTGCAGACAGTTCTTAATCTTCTAGCATTTTCAATCTAAGCAATTTAACAATCATTCAAACCCATAACAAGAAAAACCAAGAAAAGGGGAAACAGCAGCAGCATCAGAATGTCAATGTTCATAGAAAACTGCAACAAAGAGTCCAGATGGAAAATCATGAAAAAGTTGCAGAGGAAGTACTTAAACTTTCACCTTTTCCAATCTAAGCAATGAAGCAATCATTCAAACCCATAAGACGACAAACCAAAAAAGGGGGAATCAGCACCATGATCATCAAATAGTCATTGTTCTTAAAAATCTTGAAAACATACCATCTCTTCTTCATTTGTTATAATACCTGAGTATCGTTGCTAAACCCATCTCCTTTTGCCCCAAAATCGCGAAGATCGAAAACCCGTTTGGATTTGGGCCGAGTCGCGTTGGACCCAGAAAGTGGAAGCTGCAGCAACGAGTCAAATTCAGCTGTAGATTCAAAGCTAAAGCTGGTGAACACGATAAATACGAAGATGGGTAATGGAAATGGCTGCGATCCTTGGCCTTTCATGTCAGCGAAGAGCCAAAATCGTTTTCGCTGACTTCGTGGCATTAAGCGGCCAAATCGAACTGAATTTAATGGCCTAAGCGCCAATTTGTGATATATAATCCTTCAGATTTAGAAATATAAGGAATGAATTCTTCGAGCAGTTGGGTTTTCCTTGTTTCGACGAA
>NW_019104489.1:3297282-3398330 GCF_001995035.1 Momordica charantia
GAACCTTTAGCTAGCTTTGTATCTCTCTAGCGAGCCATATGCTTTATGCTTCACCTAGTACGCAACTCGGTTTTTCGCCCGAACGACCCTAACGTACACAATTGGTTTTTGCTTATAGGTTACTACTTTTCAAGATTATGTATTTTTTATCTCGTTACCTATTTTACGGAAAAGATGACCGTTAGTTATTTTACAAAAAAAAGATGGCCATACTAAATTATTATCGTGTCCAATATTTATCATGCGGTCATTGGACATTACACCAAGTGAGTAGCGTAATCTCAAATAAAACAGTAACATAATAAAGCCCTAATGTGTTTAAGCGAAATGTATAACATTAGAAACGTGATGAAACTCTAACGCGTCTACATGAAGTGTGTAACATAGTTCTGGTAATCTACATGACTATTGGGCGTTAGTGATCATCACGTAGCAAGATCATCATCGTATAACTTAATTAGCTACATGTTCCACGCTATCACAATTACTAAGTAAATTTGATCTTATTATATAATTACCAACTATGAATTATGGACATTTTTTAACGTTTTATACTTTAGTTTTTGAATTTTACATTTTCTCTGAGTGAAAATCCTCCTTTTTGTTCCTTAATTCCGTTAATATTTAAAATGTAAACTAATTCACAAGTTCAACTTTTTAAACACAATCTTTGAGTTCCTTGCTAATTAAAGTTGTGACATATACATAAATTCTCTCCACGAATATTTAACTGATGAAGATTTAAATATTTTAAACTTTACTCAATAATATCTTCAATTAAAACCGCAACTAAAGAAAATGAATAAATGCCCAGGAGAAAATCTCTATTTCCTACCCTTTCAAGGAATTTAAAACGGAAGATATCTGATGGCCGCATCAGAACCTGTGTGACAGCTATTCTATTTTGCATGTCTCGTCGATCCCTGAAGATTGGTGTGAATTTGACAAAATTCTAGGAGGCCAAATTTCTGCATAAACCGATAGTATTGAACTGAGTTGTTAATAGGACTGAGAACACAAATAATTTGATACATATACAATTCGTTAACATGATTATGATGAGATGGAGAACAAAATATATGTATGCTTCACAAGATCAACTACCATCTCTCAACGCAATATTAAAATAAATTGAAGTTTAATTAATTAAATAATTCAATGTGGTGGTGCTACATGTAGCCAACTTAAAGAGAAAACTAATGGAAAAACTTCTACGTTATATGAACTAATAAATAATTATATCCTTGTAAATTAAGATATAATATTTGAATAAAAATATCGAAGTTTGAATATTTTTATTTATTTATTTTTTAAGTAAATTGAAGTTTGAATTGTTCAAGTGTCTTTGTAGAGTTTTAGACCGTTACGAGTTTGTTTAATTATAGATTTAATTCATATCAATTTAATTTACATATAATGATCGTTCAATATTTGAGATATGGTCTAAATTCAATATGTGTACCTAAAGATGTCAATATTTGGAAAAGTTACTTTTTCAACTTTTATATAAAAAAAATGTGTTTACTAATTAAATAATAGGATTATTATATGTTCACCGTTGACCTAAATAATAACTCAAAATATTATGTAGAATTAGAAATATTATCTATTAATTTGATCCAAGTGATAAGTAGCTACAATGAATTAATGACTTAAAAATATATTTTAAAATAGGGTAAAGTTTTAAATAATCTAATTTTAAAAATAAATTACAAAAATAATGTTAGTTTAAAAATAATAACTAAATAAATGTAATTTTAAATAAATAATAAAAAACTAAGTTAAGTTTTCAAAACTATTAACAAAAATATGTTAGGTCAAAGAAGTAGTCAAAACTCGCGTACAATGGATGCGACTTCCGTGCAAACGTATACTGTTGACGTGTCGGGTGAGGTGGCTGCAGAGGCAGAAATCGCGTCCAACGGATGCAACTTCCACCCAATGGAAGTCGCATGCATTGCATGGAGAAGAAAGAAGAAGTGTTAAAGAGAGAGAATTCAAATTGGAACTGGAATTCCAAGGGAAATAATTCTGGCATGATATTCTCGGATGCGATGCCCACTTCCATGTTTGACATGCCGTTCGATGCCACTAATTTTAAGGCCTCCTGGCCATCCAAGATTATAGTCCTTCTTTACTCGATCTCTTCTTTACACCGCTAATCGGTCGTTCAAGGGAAAGTCGCAGCCATTGGCTGCAACTTCCGTCAACATGGCCATGGCTCCAAGTGAAGCCAGTCCAAGCGAAGTCGCGGCCGTTGGCTGCGACTTCAATAAAATCGCGGGTAAGGACTGCCAACGATTGCGACTTCATTGAAATCGCAGCCAATGACTACGATTTACCTACACTACTTTTGGAATAATTTTCAAAACGACACTATTTTTGTCATTTGTTTTAAAAAAATTATTATTTAAAAAAAATCCTACAATTGTTACCCTCACTATATTATTGATAATTTTAATCGAATTATATGAATAATAATAAAATTTAAAATAATTATGACGAAACTCAAACTGAACAAAAAAAAAACAAAAAAAAAATAGAAAAAAATAGAACAGAGCTGTACGAAAAATTCAGTAATCCAAAGAACCCAAGCAACCTTCGGATTAAGATTTTTCAATCGAACCAGAATATACCGTTTATAATTTAGAGTTAGGTGTTTCAGTCCTTGATTTTAGCGCACGTGACACGTCACAGCACAATTTCCCGCCGGTTCATCTTTTTAACATTGATATTGAGAAAAATAAAAGCGCCAAAATCCCTAATTCTGAAGTTTGTTCCACCAATCCCTCTCCTCAAAAACAGGAATTCAATTATCAGCCGATGCTCAGAAGTTTTCGATAGGTACTGTAATTTGCAATCTAAAATTGTTACTTCTCTTTCTCCAATTCTGTATTCTCTGGACTTATTTCGTGATTGAACTTATATCCATTTGCCTGATTTATTTCGAGCAGGTTTCGATCTTTGTGTATCTGCGTAGTAATAAGGATCCTGGAACAAAAATCTTCTGTCGAAGAGGTGAAATTTGAATATGTATGGAAGAAAAGCATGCCAGTTGGTGAAAGAGCTTGCAAACGGCGAGAAAGGTCAGCTAACGCACTTCAATGTAAGTCCACATGCTCGTTTATGTATATGTGTACCTATTGAGATTGTATTATATTGGCTACCGAGTTTTGCCCTTGCAATTTCGTTTCCATTTGATGCTTGCAGCTATTTGCATTATTTGGAGATCTAGAAGGGCTAATTTTATAGTTGATTAAATGTTTTGCACTTTGTTCCATCGGATGATTAAGTCACTTGACGAATCGTTTACTTCGATAAATAAACTCAAATTTTCAAATTCATTTTCAAAGACTGTATTTTGCTCGTTTCTTTTTTCCAGCACTTCCAGGTTTCTGTGAAGTGATTATTTTACACTAATATACATATTCTTATAAACTAGCTTGTTTTTTATTGGATGCTGATTGCTGATGGCTAATTATTAAGCACTTTGAGTAAGTAGATGTCTTGAAAAGAATTTATGGTGGCTTAAATCACCTTGTTCAATGTCTTAGTGTTCAGATTTTTAATCTGTTTTCTATAGTAAATTCAGATTGCATCTAATATTTTGCTCTTTTGTTTGTACCTGTTTTTTCCCTGTGTTTCTTCAGAGCGATCTATTTGATCAGGCTATTTCAGAATGCGAGCAGCATCATCTTGAGCTTCAGTCCTTGATGAGGTTATAATATTCTACCTTTTCATTTACCTATTATTTGATAATGATAAGTTAGTTTAAGTGGTAATTGATCTGTTTTCGGTTGATCATGATTGGTAGGAAAAAAAGGTAGTTAATTCTAAGAGCACGCTCATTTGGTTAATAATAGTTCAATATATATAAGGAGAGCAATCTTGAGGAATGACAGAGGTTCACATTTTCATGAGTAGTGATTTTATCACGGTTAATGCTGATGGTCTCGTATGGGCCACCTAGTGAGTACCATCGACTGAGATTTCTTTTATCCAATTTCCGTCCATGAGATTTCTTTTATCCAATTTCCGTCCATTCTGCCCTCCATTCCATAATATGGTATGAAAGCTTTCAAGAACAGAAGTCAACTCAAGGCTTCATTTTATTGGCAGTAGCACTTGGGACCTATCTTTATCCCAGGAACAGTGTCCTTGGTCGATGATAGAACTATAAGATATGAATTTCAGGTACCTTTTACTCGTTAACAAGTTTGATAGTTTGAGAAAATCTTCATCCATTTCTCTTGAAAATCCACACCGTTATATCAGTTGCAATATGTATCCCAGGAACTATCCCAGTAAGTTCACTAGAGTCCTGAACTTGCTACCGTATATTCTCGACTCATTGCATTTAAGATTGTGTCAAAAATCTCCCTGATTGAACTGTCACATGTAGAAAGGAATGAAGTCATGGATGGCACAAGACATTTGCTCTCTCTTTAGTAACAGTTGCATCTAATAAAATTGGAAGGTTAACCCAAATGCTACCTCTTGTTGTGTCACTTAAACAAATAACCAAATGCTGAAAGCTGACCAGCCATGTATTCACTGTCGCTCTGGTTGTGAAAGCGCCTAAACCAATGAATTATAACTCTTCAATTTATGTAAGTGAGCAAAGAGAAATAGTGCCACTTGTATGCGTTTAAGTACTGGTCTAGAATCACTGGCTACCTAAATTAAAAGACAGTATTTCAGGATGACTCAATATAGTTGACATGATGATCTGAAACAGGAAAATACAGGAAGAAGGATTGGATTTACAGACGACTAAGAACGAAGATCATTTTGGTGCGCTCATTCACCACCTTTCATTAGTTCGCAATAAACGCTGCCTCATGGCTTATGTGTATGTCTAATATTGTGAGATAACTATGAGGAACTGACTTTTACCTGGTTTTCTGGGTTCGGGATAATTATATTTGCCAGTTAAATGTTTTTATATATAAACAAGCAGGTATGATCGAGCTGAGATTATAAGAAGTTTGATATGGAAGGTAGGATCTATGCTTCCACCAGAAATACAAGAGAAGCTTAGCAACTCAGAGGAAGAGTATTTTAAGAAGCATTCTGCATGTCTAAAAGCATACATGTCGAGACTGGAGTTGGAATTAACTGTGGTAATCTCTGACACCATTTTTCTATATATAATCTTTTTCCTTCTAAAATTTTAGGGAGCAAATTAATGAGAAATGTTTAAAATCTTTAACTTTCTCGTGTAATTTTCTTTAAAAGAAAAATTAAGGCTAATAAAGGGGTAATTACCCTCCTTCATTCTTGGCTTTTCGTTTACTCCTTTCCGATATATAATTGCAGTAGATAATTTAAAGCACTTGGTGGAAATCATAAACCAATTTGAAACCACAACGCTTTAAAAACTTGTGCTTTTTTGCTTCCAACTCAAATTCCTCGAACAGAAATTTCCAAGTTTATCATTGGCAGGATATGGTGCCACCTAAGGATCCATATATCCAAGTGAGGGTCCTCGATGATATCGGTGAAGGAATCATACTCAGTGATGATAAAACAGCAAACTTTGCACGCCATTCTATACATTTTCTCAAACGAACTGATGCTGAGCAATTCATCTCACGGGTGAGAATCCCTTCCAATTTTGTTTCGCAGTTCCTCTTATTGCTTGCTTGAATGTCTTCCAAACTACTCATATTCTCTGAATAATAGGGGTTAATGGAGGAACTCAGAAGCTGAATTAAATATTCAAGATGGTGTTTCTGTAAATCGGGAGGGTTAAGAGCCAAATGAGGAGGGGAAAAAAATGTAAGCGCGAAGCCTTCCCATTTCTGTAAATTATTATATTTAAGGACAGATGTTTGCTTGATAACTTACATAGTGATTGGTTTCATTTCATGGTATGATTTTTAGAATCACGTCTGAGACGAGTCGAACTTGGATCTTCTCTCAGAAATATGTATCCCTTATCCTTTCCAAATTTGATTTCACCGACGGTTGCATCTCGGTAACAAAAACAGAGTATTATAGAAAAGGTTCACGACAGAGATCCTATAGCAAAACTGTTAGATCCATATTTAAAGGATAAAAGTTACTATTTCTTGTGTTGATATAGAAATCTAGTCTGCTGACGTGTCCAATTGAATAGGATGTTGGATGGATCTTGACGCTAGTGAAGTGCCTACCAAATATCTTTGGATGTTTAGTGTTCATGTGTGATGTGAATGACTTACCTCCACAATGGGTGCCCTGGGAAGGGCCATCTGTGTAGGACGTAGTGGCTGCTTTGTCTTCATCAGGGCATCGAGGGCTCTTTGCCACGTGCGCAAACCTCTCCCTTGAGGTACCTACGTGACTGGTCCCTGCTACCTTGTGGTACCGTGTAGTTTGTACATGCTTGTGCTCGATTTCTCACTTGTAACACCTCGTCATATGTTTGACTATTGAAAGTTGAAATGTATCTTTCAATCTGTATCGATAGGTCGAGGGCCGTTCACCCCTTCTTCATCACGAACTTATTGTATAGCTTCTTTCGAAACACGAGCAATTGTGATATCTTGCACTTTCTCATCTTCTTCCAAATTTCCCAATTCGGGTAGTTTCATAGTTTCATAGGATAATTGTAAACGAAAGGATCTAATGTTGTTCTGAAAATCTTTGTGGTCTCCTTTTATTACTTTATTTTGTTGGACAGTTCCATAGAATTGACATGTAACCAGTTGTTAGCAAGCGAGATCTTTCCTACGCCTATAGTGGAAGCACTCCTCTATCTTAGAGCTGTACCACAGTAAAAGCTATCCTTAGAAACTAACTATTTTCTATCTTTAGTTTATATTTTTGAATATTATCCTTACACATTATTTCTTTTGTACTAAAATAAACAATAAAAAAAGAACCCATATTATTTCTTTGTTGTGTTATCTATTTTATTTTAATATTTTTAAAATTCTAAATCGAATTTTAAAAACTAGAGTGTTGTTTGATAACCACTAATTTTTTATTTTCTAAGTCTTAAAAATTATGCTTGTTTAAGAAAAACATCCCTGAGTTATTAGCCAAATTTAAAAAACAAAAAGAAGTTTTTTGAGAATGTACTTTAAGAAAATAAATTTGACATAGATTTTAAAATATTTATAAAAACTGATAACAAAACCAAAAAAACATACATGTGAAAGTAATATTTTTAATCTTAATTTTTAAAAAAAGAAAATAAAAAATAATATAGTTATCGAAGAGGACTATATTATAATAACCATCAACCCATAGTCATTTCAATGGTTGGTTGAAATCCTTTAGGAGAGATAATTTTCATTTAAAATTCAAATCTTCATATACTTCTACTTATATCTCTGTCAAAAAAAAAAAAAAAAAAAACAGAATACCATGAACAGCGGGTCAGTTTTCCTTCGCTAATATGCTAAAGTCGCGTGAAAAAAAATGAAAAATTTTCATATCCTTGTGAAGAGTAAAATCCTTTATCCATACCCCTATATTCATTTAAATGTCAATATGCAGCTATAAAGTTCTTGAAGAACCTTCATCTTTGTAGTGTAAGTCATGCGGAAAACTCAATCTTCAAGCCAGTCAGCATAAATGCCAATCAACTTCTTAAACTCCTTTGATCTAAAGAACTGCTTCATTCCTGACCCTTTATCCTCACAGTCAGTTTCAATTCCTCGGCTACTTGATAATCCAGCTTCGGCAGCAGCAGAGGTTGTCGCAGAGGTACCGCCTACGCTCCCTCGCTCTGATACACTACAGGATCCAGGCTTCTGTAGTTCTATTTTCACCAAAAGAAAAGAAGACGAGGGCAATATCAATGCCTGTAGTTTGACAATGACCAGCTTTTGAATTTATGTACATTGTACAACTAAATCACCAACTAAATTGATTCAAATGGTGATGAATTAGTAAATATAGACATGGTATTTCGGGTTGTCCATTTATATATGCATGGGCAGAACAACCTATACATGGAATAGAAAATGGCAAAAGAGCATAAATAGAAAACATGGTACTGCTAGGAATTCAATGTCTCATTCTTGCTCAAAGAGCTGTAGGTCACTAGAAATCATGTCACAACAATGTAAATGAACGATGAATTGAAAGCTCAAAATACCTGTTTCTCCATGAATAAAGCGACAGGCATTCCCATATGGGCAGTGACCAGTCGTCTGCCAGGGGTAACAGGGCCTTGTTCTGAAATATTCAGGCTTTGGAATCTCACTGTGTACACTAATCTTCGTTTCTCCTGTTGTTCTAACTTCTTTTGATTTATCAAACTCACTTCTTCGATCCATAACATGACCAGAAACTACACCTCCCACCTTATAATTCTGGCTGGAGAAGCCAGAATCCATAGTTTTCTCAGGAATTTCATGAAGGTAACGACAGTTAGCCCCATATGCACACCCCTTCCCGCTACGGAACAGTCTGCATACTTCGATTCCATTCGACGTTCCACAGCCAGCATTCGAACTCCCTGCCCATCGACCTTCATGAGACTCAATTCCTTGACAAGAAGGCGACGATTTACGAGGATCATTAAAAGCAGGTGTATATGTATGCATCATCCCACGGAAATGTAACCCAACGTTAAGATTGTTCCGTGGTGAAATCTCAGAATTTGAAGGCATTGCTTCATGAATTACGGGCATTCTAAAACTCGGTACAGTTCCAGGCATCCTAGGCTGCAAAGACGATAGGCGTGGTCCATAAGAAAATTGAGGAGGCAATGGTGGCCGATCGCCACTAGCCTCAGGGACCGGAGAAGTAATTCGGTTCGAAGGATAAGGAGCTCTCATGTTGGCAGATGCATCTACTTTCAAGTTTCAAATTCTTCCAAACGGACTAACAGTAGGATTCCAAAGAAGAATTCTTTTGAAAAGCTTGTAATAGCAAAAAATCACATAAATCTCTGTACATTGTAAGAATCTTCACATCGCAAGAGAATCAAGAATTGTCATATGCAGTTAAGTTCGAACCAAATTCGGTGCAAAAAATTCATAAACTCTGGGAGATACCTGACGGAAGATTCTCCAGGAAGCTGTTAGAGCCGTGAAAAAACAGTCAGAACAGCAACCCTAAGTCCACAACTATGGAAGAAATCGATGAAATTTGAAATGGCAAATGATATGTCGAATTTCTTGACAGGTATAGTAGATTTGTACAATATTTACAAGCAGGTCGGAGAAATACGGGAGCGAAACCCTAGCCGTCCATCGGAAAACCCAGCGGAGAAGGCGAAATGGACTCCGCCGGTGGAGCGCCGATCAGAAACCTAAGATGCCGCAGTGGGTGCTTCGGTTATTCGCGGTCTAATTTTTGAACTGTTTGGATATTTCCCATTTCTTTCTTCTAAATATGATTTCTTAAATATCTTTAAATTTAAATATTGTGTAATAGACTTATGAATTTAAAGGATACTTCTGGATAAAATAATGAATGTATAGATAAAATTCAAAAACCAAAATTATAATTTAATTATGTAATATATTGACCTATCATGTTAATTTTAATTAATTGTTAATCACAAGTTTAGTATTTTCATTTTCATTTTTTTTCAAGAACAATTAACCACTTTTAATTTTATATTTAATAGATCTTTTAAATTTTCTTTTTTAATTCCCGAACTTATTAAGCCCAGAATTAAACATGTTGAATATGGCAAGAATCTACTCAACACTAAAATTCAGAAACCTATTAAAAAAAAAATCAGCGACCTATTAAGACATGAAATTAAAAATTCATAAACCTAGACATAAAATTAATAATTCATAAACCTATCAAACAAAAAGTTAAAAGTTAAAAAAAATAAATTTACAATTTCACCTTTGTTAATTTTAATCCTAAGAAAAACTTTCTCGTGTTAAATCACTGAAAAGCCATAATAAACAATTTCCATAGGCAAATACCTTAAAATGGAAGAATTTCTTTTTTTCCTTTTTTTTCAAACTATTACTATTTTAACAAGAGGGTGAAAATTCAAGCCAACAATTGAAGAGAATTTACTAATATTTTAACCTGTTCAACTATACTCGAGTTACCATAAATCTGAATTCAAATTATGGAAAATGCAATCATTTTTTTAAACCAATAATGTAGAGGCATAGTATTTGAAAGAGTAATGAACTGATTTGGAAACAAACGATCTACTGAAGCTTCTTTATCCCAGGAAATGAAGGCAGAACCGCAATAAGAGCATCTCCATATCCAACAGGCTCTGTTATGAAAATGATGAATTGAGAAGACATTATTAATGAAAATTTCACAATATTAAAGGAGGGAAAAAAATATCGAAAACCGACGTACCCCCATCCTTCCGCAGTATCTCCACGACTTCTCCAGATACATCAGACTGCAAAACGAAATGAAGACAAGAACACACGACGGTAAGATTTATATCAATGTAATCAGTTCAGTACAACCCAAACAGCAGAGGACACAGAACATGTAACAACAAAGGAACAGTATGGAACGCGAATAATCGAACTCGGACGATTCTCCTGTTTGCACTGACTATAGAAGTTTAAAGGTCAAGACTCGAACCTCAATAGGGATCTCAGCACCTAACTGATCAACGTAACAAAGCACTTGACCCTCTTTTACTACCTGGTTCTGTTTAGTAAATCAATGTTAGTAAAGTTTGACATATCATCATCATAAGGTAAAAGTGCATGGAAAGATCAAAATGCAACGGACCAAAAAATGCCATTGTGTTTGTTAAAGGCAGGAGGGGATATTTATCTTACCTCTTTACATGATGGTGGAGCACGCTTGCCTTTTATGGTTCGAGATCGCCGAAAGAACCCAACCTGCATTCAAAATCTCACCTCACTGTCCAGGATTTGAGAAAGAGAGAAGCAAAGCATTTGTATACTTACTTTAGGAGATTGAAGTATTGCCAGGCCTTCATCTGTAGCTTTTTCAATGAATCTCGAGTTCCCCTCTGGAGAAGAGGAAACATGCTCTGGTTTCAACAAAGCTAATGATGTTGTTTTAACCGATTCATTTAATTCCGATCCTACAGAACTTGTATTTTGACTAACAGGAGCAGGAGTGGGAGCTGGGGGAGGAGGTAAATCTTCACTTTTTAAGCCCCTCACCATATGCAAATCGTATCCGCTAAGCTAAAATAATAGCACAAGGAGAAAGAAAACATTTGAAACAAAGGACTTAGAGAAAAATATGTTCCCCTCTCTGGAGAAAGAAAAGCAACCATATTATTCAAAAATAGTTTATTACTACTTACTCTCAGTTCAAACTCCACAATCGAGGATGTGTCACATATGTTTGTGAGCAGGGTTTCAACCTGCATACGATATTGAATGAAAAGTATGCTTCAGGTTCCCAAAATGACATGGTTACGTTACATGAACAACAATCGCTATTTTAGTAGATGTTTATTTTATGAAAAAAGAAAAAAGAGAACATTATTATGCGAAACCAAAAGGCATATGTTTAGATGGATGGAACAAGGTAAAAGGTTGTTGAAGCTGCTCTTAGTCAATTTCAAGCTGCTATAAAAATGAGAATTCAATGCTCCATAAATGAGTAAAGATTCCAATATGAATGGATCATCTAAAAGTCCACCATACTAATCAAGTTTATAATGGTCAAATCATCAACTTTAACTCCCCGTCCTAACCATCACCCTAATATTTCCTCTTCCCGAACAATAGCAAACATGAAAACAGCTCGAATCTACTTGAATTTTGAATAAACTTTTTCACTCATAAAAGTTAATCTTACCTCATGCAGATTTGGGATAAGTTGGCTTGCCAAACTGGAAACTTTTGTTTCTTCAGAACCTGTTTCGATCTGGTTATGGTCAAACCTCATCAATGAGACACATGCAAATCAGAGAGGATCTAGCATTCCAACAGAACTTGGGAAACAAAGTATGACAATAATGGCGGTGCATGAGTTGAGTGAAAGCTGTAGAGGTTGACAACCTCCAGGATATTAGAGAATCCAAAAATGTATATACCCTTAAGGTGTATGTGAAAATGCATAACCTAACCTTTAAAATTCAATAGTAAGTGGCTTTTGAAAGTGGACTTAAGAAGTCTTGGTGGTTTTTCGAATGGCCTAATTCTAATCCAACCACACCAGCTTACCAATTTGTTCATCAAAAGTAAGTTCCTAATGTATCTTTCTATTAAAAGAAAACCCAACGCAGAACTTAGAGTGAGAAAAACTATGAACTCTACATAGAAGAAAAATGCAAAAACTGACTTTAGACTACAATGATGAGTGGCATTAATGAAGATATTATAAGTTACACAGGCACGTACTCTGGGTCTCGGGCGATGTAATACAACATGCATGTAAAGCCTTGCGAGACGAATGTGATATTCTCAAACTCAAATATCGCTGTGGTGTCCTGCCTATCCAATTTCTTAAGCTACAAGGTGCTAAAGTAGAGACTCTTCCCCTACCAACATCCAACCCTGAGACTCTAAAATCTGCAGTTCTTAAGCTGCCTGCAATATGATGAGGACAACAACAGTGATACTTTCAAAACAAAAATAAATGAAGTAAAATTCTCAAAAGAGTCCCTTAACAATCTAAGACTTAAGAGTGCGTTTGCATGTCTGTTAAAGTGTTTGTGAATGACTAAAGGTATTTTAATTTAAAAAATTGTACTGTTTGATTAAAATTTTAAGGAGTAGTGTTTTGAGAAATTCCAATAACAAACAAAAACCATCTAAAATGCTTTAAGAAGAAGTACTTATTTAGTTTTCTTTCAAAATTACTTAACTTACAAACACTTCTTTTCAAAGTAAACTCACCCTTAAATTGGTATTTTCCATACGTTTCAGGAATTCTTATCCCCAAATTGAACAATTAACCAGTTTTCCAGCTATTAGCAGTGAAATTCTAGTCTCGGGTTAAGAGGGAACTGGAGACAGAGAGTTTGAAGCCATGAACATTCATCAAAGTTTATCATCATTCCCGCGAGAATACAGTTTCAAGATGGCCTTGGTTTTGAAAGTATTCAAGAATTACAGCTTCTTCAATCCCACAGGAGAATTAAAACAGAACCCAACCCAGACACACAGTAATTTCAGCTGAATTTTATGAGTCACTACCCATTCGGGAGACTGGTAAAGTACACAATACTAAAGCACCCAAAATCGAAATATGCACAAAAACACTACGAATGGCGGAGGAGAATGGAAGCAAAGGGTTGAGAGAAACACTTACAGGAAGCCATTGAAGAAATAAGCTCCGGCGAACGGTGGTTGGAGGAGTTCAGAGAGTGGTCCAACGCGGCGGAAAAAAATATAATTAAACAAAAAAAGAGAGAACCCTGTTGATTCCTCCTGATACAAAATGGTGCGTTGATTTGGTGTGATCTCAGAATTGGATTTAACGAAAACCGAGTTGTATTTTAATATTTTTCGGATATATATTGGACAGTAGATTTTGAAAATTAAATTTTAATTTATAAAAAGTTATTTGTATTTGTAAACTTTACTAGGCAATTTAAATAATATTAATTAATTTATCAGATATAAATTTTGTAGAATTATTATTTTACGTTATTATATAAGTTATAATATATTATACCAAAGTGAAATTAGTTTAAAACGTATTTATAAAAATATTATCTTTTTTAAAAAATATAATAATTATGCTTTTTAAGATTTTAAATTCAAAATGAAACATTTAAAAATGTTCTTTTCAACATTTTCACTATTTGAATTGGAAACGATTTTCTTAAACAAATATGACAAATTTAATTCAATTAACCTAAAAACAATAAATCGATTTTCATACTAAACACCTAGCTTCTCATGCGTTAAAAAAATTTTAATAGAAATTTGAAACTTTTATTTTACAATTAATAGATTTTGTTTTAAATATGTTGGTTTTGTAAAGTTAACCGATTACATAATTTTAAACAAAACAATTAGCTTGTCATGGAAGCATTTAACGTTACATTTTTTCCTCCCCCCAAAAAAAAAAAAAAGACTTATTAAACTTAAAATGGAAAGGAAAAGTTTGGACCAATAAAAAAAATTTCAAAGTAAAATGTCTAAATAGATGTCATTGTAATTTTTTTTTCACTTTTTTTTTTTTGAAAATGACGCCATTGTAATTAAACCTTATTTATTTTACCATTCAAACAAAGTTGTCATGCTTAAACCTACATTTTTTTTAAAAAATATTTATTAATATCTTGACTAATTTACTTATATCAAGTCGGTTTCATACTTGTTTTTAAATACAATAATAACTTTAACCTAACTTTAAAATCTAATTTAGAATCTGATTATATCTATGAAGTGTATATATATAAAATAATGATCTCTAAGACCGTCTTGAAAATTAATTAAATTGTAAAGTATTATGTTAACAAACTCATTTTTAAAATATGCTGTTTGAGATTATCTCGAAAATATAAAATTATTGATACTTGAGCTTGGTTTACACAGAGACTTTCCAATGCGATCAAATTTTTAATTGCGAATAATTCTTTTTTTACTAGCTAATAGAAAATATTAATTGGAACACAAATAACAGATAATATATTTAATAAAATTAATTAGTCTCATTAATGTAAAATTAATCATGAAAAAACTGAATTTGACAATTAAAAACTGACGAAACAAATTAAATTGCTATCATAAATAAAAATTTGATCAAACAAATTAAATACTTATATAGTCGCTTTTATCATTATTATTTTCTTAGTACAACAACACGTAGTATTAGAAATTGGAACTCAAGACTTTTGGCTGTAAATAAATATTTTAATCAGTTGAGTTATGTTCAAGTTGACAATATTATATTACTCCTTAATTATTATTTATAAATTTTAGACATCATGTCAAAAGAATGTGTGATTTCATCCACATATTTAAATAGGAATTTATATACAAAGAATCCAACTCATATTTTAAGAAATAAATCTTATGGCCCAAAAAGATGATATATAGATGGAATATTAAATAACAACAATTAAAATGTTGACTACCAAAAAAGAAAGTAAAATACACAAAAAACATGAGGTCCTAAAGCAATACAACTCAATGTGACCATAGGTTTGGAGCATACAAAACAAAATCAAATGAAAAGGGAAGGAAATAAACTATGTATTATTATATCTAAAGACCTAAATTTTAGATGAAAGAGTGGATAGATTGAAATCTTAGGACGAGTCTCTTGGATCATTGCATCTAAAACATTCCATTCTACTTGCGAAGTTGTGCTCGTTGCATCCCGACCTGTATGTGTCCAACAACGAAAAATTAATTTTGGTACTAAAAGTCACATGGCTCAACTTTTATAATAGTTTTTCTAGATGCATTTACAAACCATTCTATTTATTAAAACTGAGAGTTAAGAAAATGAGATTCCTGATTTTTAAATTAATGTAATATAAGCTTTTATGCTAACTAAATTAAACAATATTTTAAGGTATGAAACGAAGAAAGAAGAAAATGATTGATTAAAAAAAGAAAAGGACCTGGTACAAATCCAATCACCAGACTTCCAAGAGGAGCCAGCACGTGAGGCATTAGTCCCAAATCCAAAGCCCCTGGAAGCACGTGACATGTCAAAATCAAACCCTCCACCGGCGCCGGCTCCGGCAGCTGCTGACTCGTCCTTAAACGCACCGCATTTGAAGCAGCTCGATCGGCTGGCAAAGTTGTGGGTCCCGCAGTTTCCGACGCCGCAGTACCAGTCGCCGGGGCGGACGTCAGATCCCGGGGAAGCAACGCCGCCGTAAGACGACGGTACGCTACTTCTTCCAGTTGCTAACCTTCCGCCGCCGCCGCCGGCGAACACCCCGAATTTGGAGTCTCCACAGCGCTGACAACACTCCCGCCTTTGGAAATTCAGGTGCTGGCATGACCTGCAGTGCCAATCCCCCGGCCTGTTCATTTCCCGCCCACCTGCGCCAAAATTCACAATTTTCAGGCACACCCAAAAATTTTCATACAAATCCTCAAATTCTGATGTTCTAATTCCTTCTTCTTTTTTAATTTTGAAACCCGGAATCAGTTCCCGTGTGGACCGACGTTATGGGACTCGTCCCATATGGGAAAAATTATGACTACGCGCCTCGTAGGCTCGAAATGGGGAGAGGTATCCCCATTATACTACAAATCCATCACACCACCACCCACGGGTAGCATTTGATGTTCTAATTCTTAAAATTACGTAGGGGGAAAAATTAATGAACAAGAAAAGAAAACCCACGTAAGAGTTTGAAGCAAACTTGAAGAACAAGAATAATGTGCAAGAATAATGAGTACCTAAAGAAAGAGAGAGATAGGTAAGAAAATGGAGTTATAATATGGAGAAAGCAAATTGGGGGGCTTGTTTTTATAGCGAAAGGGGTTCCCTTTTTTGGTTGTTGTTGTTTCGGAAATGATGTTGATGAATCATGAATGGGAGTGGAGAGAGATTAAAGCAAGAAAAAAGGGAGCAATAATTCAAACTATGGGTTTCAAAAGATATATATCTCGAATTTTGAACGAAATGATGCTTTATTTGATATTGTATGCCTTTGCATGCATGCATAAATGGAAAAACTTTTGGAATGATTGTAATGTTGTTTTATGGAAATTATGACCAAAGTTGGTTGAATGCCATTGATTGATAATCTTTTCATTGTCTGCTTTGATTGACCAAGATTATTAAGCTGTTTATGGAAATGACTTATATTATAAATTTAACCTTATCAAGTCATATCAATTATCATAAATATTTTTCCTAAATTGACTGTATTGTACGTGTATTTTCAACTTCAACAATTGTGATGGATAAGAAGCCAAACCATATTAATTTTTGAGATGATAATAATCGAGTGAATTAATTATTCGGTCACAGTTATTCTCATATTGACAAATTGTATTGTGTTTTTAGTTATTTATGGATGGTAGGTTTAAATTGATCTAATGTAATGTCCTAAGTAAAGAAAACGTCTTCAAGGGATATTTTGAGCATGGTTTGAGACCTCGATGAATAACGCCGAGGTTTTGAATTCGAGCCACATGGGATGCAATTTTGATCAAGCAAAATATTTTTACTTTCTCTAATAAGCGATAGATTTTAGATTCATATCTAATTGAGGATCTATGATCTAATAATAATAATAATAATAATAATAATAATTTATCCACCTCTTTCCCTCTCTCTCCCCTCATTACAATTTTTCTTTTTTATTTATTTATTTATTTTTAACTATTTCTTCATAGTTTTTGTTTTATTATCAGATCTGGAGATGTGAATCTCCAAGATCGAAACTCACAATCTTTTAGTTGGAGACATATGTCAATTACCATTGAGTTATGCTTGTTTTGATAGTTAATATCTATATTGACGATATATTTGAAAGATTTTAAAAGTATAAAATTGATGGGTGTAATTAAAGTAAGAAAAGCACATAGGAAGAGATAATAATGTGGTAAGTGGTTATAGTTGAGTCCAAACTCCAAAGCTAAGCTCAAGGGGACATCCCGACATTTTTGAACCCCACAGAAAAAGGGAAAGAGAAATATGATGTGGTAACCTATTCGCAATACACATATTATTCTCTCACTTTTTTTTAATTATTATTTCACAAAATTATTATTAATTCAAACCCCAAAAGAAAATAAAAGATGAAAAGAATCCAAAAGCATTCCATTTTGACCATGCTTCTTCACAACCCATTTGCAGCAAAGTTTAAGTTCCAATCCATGCACCAAATTTCTGTTAGAGGAATATACTGAGAAAGATTAAGGAAACATGAAAGTAAACCATTTGAATTGGAGAGTAGTATTGTACAATTTTGTTTTCTCTATTAATCAAGTTTCATAAAATTAAACAACTGTCTCTCATTATAGGATGGATTACCAATCTGTGATTATACAACACTCCAATCACGAGACTCGACAAATACCGGTACTTACTAATCATATAGAGAAAAGAGAAGGAGACTTTTGAGAGAAGATTTTTTATGTTACAAAACTATAAAGAAACTACCATTTATAGATAAACTATTTATTATCATTGAAATAGTTACATCCTTTCATTATAAGAGGTTTTGTCGTTTACAAAATTTGTAAATTTCAACACGTTGTCCGAGAAATTATAATATAGGATTTGAAGCTTATGCGTGTGATGAAAAATGAATATTCCAAGTGCAATTCAAATGCCTTTTTTTGCTCTGTTTTTAACTCATTTATATTATATGTTCACAGTCAACACAAATTAAAAGTTCTTTTTTCTTAAAATAATATTACTTTCAGGGGGGATATTTTCCTCTCTCATTCCTAGTTCCTTCTAGAGGTTCTACATAATGAATTTCATCCAAGAATATATGATTATTGAGATTTAACTTGAATTCACCCATGATATTTGTCTACTTTTAAACTTAAACCGACATGAATTTATTTTTGGTCATCTATCAGTCTACCACAAATATATTGTCTTTTACTTCTCTATTTCTCATCAATCTTGTTGGGAGGCTGAGAAGTGAACTGTGAAGACCGAGCTGCTCACTGGAATAAGACACGTCTCGAACTAACAGGTCGGGATGAGATCCTTGGACAACAAAAACAGGCAACGGTGCCGAGCCCCTTAAAGGTCGTGAGTCCAATCATTAGTATGGTCCACAGTACCTAGTAGGTCACCTAACCCTGAAATATTCCCACAGTACCTATTAATAATGAACTAGACTAATGGGACAAGAAATTACCCACTTGCCCACAATCAAGTATGAGAATCTATTTGAAGTTGATCTCTCCAACTCATTCTCTAAACTAATTTGAGCATGACAATGCTCTACCTGTTTTGTAGGTCTCTCAATTCCGACTCGTTCCGTGTGCTCATCCAGACCAAATATTAAAACTTTTTATGTTTGTATATGATCTAATGTTAAGGATGAAAGTGATTGAAGTAGCTAGTTAGAAAAATATTTTCTTATTTTCCTATGTATATTGACATGTGATGTATATAAACGATAAAGCTTTTTAAATAAAAGAAAATAGGGAGGGAATGAAAAGTAAGAAAAGGAGAAGCATAATAATGGGGAGTTTGAATAAAAGATGAAAAATGGAGGAGATGATGATATATTGTATGTGTTGTGTTGGAATGACAAGTCTTTGGAGGTTTTCATTTTGACCATCTTTTCTCTCTCTCCTATATTCATCAACTTTTTTTCTTTCCGTCTCTTTGCTTCCCACCCATTCACCTGATCTCTCTACTATTCCTATTGCTGCGCCCCCTCTCTTGCAGATTACAATATTTTTTTTTAATATGCGTGAGTATCCGAGTCTGTTTACGTGTAACTCGACTAGTTTTACAGAATAATCACTAGACTTTATAATGTTTGGTTCCGAGAAACACAAAGAAATTATAAACCATAATATTAGATTAGAGATTGAACTAACTGCCACTAAAAAGAAAAATATTCGAATCTTTGTCATTTTTGTGCAGACTACCATTAAATGTTTGACAAAAAATGGAGATTTTTTTGCTTAAATAATGAGTTTGTCAAATATTAGAGTGGGTTAGCATAGGAGAATAGGTCCTTACAAGTAAAAACATAAGTATTTTCCCACTAAAAATTCCATAGCTTAAAACCATTAAAAAAAAAAAGAAGAAGAAAAATCATCTCATTTTTTTTACACTTTCCACTTCTATTTGACAAAAAAAAAAAAAGTAATGATGATGAGCACGATAATGAGTATTCACCACTAAACACCTACGTATTTTATTTTTTAGCAAATAATTTTTTTTAGTACAATATGTGGAGGTGGAGAATTCACAACCTCTTAGTTAAAGATATATGCAAGTCATCGCTCAATCATGCTCGCTTTGGCTTTTCCAACAAATATATCTGAGTTAAAACATTGATTTAGAATTGGTTTGAGTTTAGTTTCAATTTGTTTCTCCATATTTTAAAAGGTTTAAATTTAATCACTGAGTTTGAGATTTTTGAATTTGGTCTTCATGGGTTGAAAAGCTTATCTATGATTTAGTTAAACTCTAAACAATTTATTTACCATTTTACCCACCTTAAAAATTAAAGCCCTCTCTTTAATCCCTTATTATTACTCGGCATGAATCAAAATATAGTTGAGTTAATCGCCACTATTAGTCCAAATGGAAAATATTAGCTAATTATTGAGTAGACAAACGTGTCACCATCAATAATTGGTAGGGACGACCATTTGTAAAAATTTGACCAAATTACAAAAACAAATTAAAATTTTTAAAACCACATAGGACAAAATAAAAAATTAAACCCAAATCATGAATATCAAAGGGTAGCTTTTAAAATCATGCAAACCAAATTAAAACAAAGCATAAACCTTGAATTAAGCTTAAACATTTAGTTTTTATAACTATGATAGGACGTGCCAAAACGAACATAATTCAGCGATAATTAACATATATTTCCAACCAAAAAGTCGTGAGTTCGATCTCCCACCTCCATATTGTACTAGAAAAAACTATGGCGGGTGGAATTTATAATTTAACTTAATTATTGTCTTTCATTAATTCTCTCTAATTAAGTACACTTTACTCCATGAATCTGAAGCTAAGAGAGAGAATAGGGTTTTTGTTGTTGAGTTTGATTATAAGTTTTGGCTTTGGGAATCGTTTTTCCCAACCAACTTATTATTCTCTCGTATACGAGTCTCCCTTCCCAAATCTCTACTTTTCCCATTGATTAAAAATCTCCTCTTTTTTTCTTTTCTTCTACTTAAAAGCCTAGTAGCCAGCTACGTTTTCTAGATCTCTCTCTCTTCCCTTTTTGACCTAAACTTAATTTTCTAGTGGAATACCCTTTTTCTTAACCTTTACTATTCAAACTCACTCCCAAACAAAAATTCAAGTATATATATAGACACTATTTTTAGACTATAAATTAGTTTATATTAGATAATATTAATATTCATGGGATTTCATCTCAAAATTAATTGGCAACCAGAGGAGTAGCCTACTTGCAATGATCGCAGAAGCCAAATCTGGTACATTTTGCCAATGAAGTTCTTGTCTAGTCCAAGGCTAAAGACTGTCCATGAAGAAAGATGCCTTCCTCAACGGATCTCCGACCGGGTGCTCGTTTAAGTTTTTGGGTAATGATACCATATCGATATTAATGGATTCCATAAATCAATTGGTCGCAATGAGAGGATAAGAGCACATTATAAGCCATTTTTAGGGTGTTTGAGAGTTATGTGATAAGATTAGTGATTCTGGGAAAAGAGATTTTTCTTGTAATTGATTTTCCAAAAAATCACTGGAAAAGTGATACTTTAAAATACTACAATGAAAAAAAAATACGAATACAAAATATTATATCTTTAAGGATAAATAAACCACTGTCTTGTCTTATTCTTTTTATGTGTCAATTGTCATCTTGCAATGATATGTAATGTTTTTTTTAATGCAACTTTTACGAGAAAATCATGATGACTTGAATTACTTTATAACTTTGTTCAAAGTAGGTCTAATTTTGATAAATAGAATATAATAATAAACATTTATTTTCAGTCTCATAATTTTATTTAATTCATATATACTAGAAGGTGTTGTATATATCCATATCCATTCTAGAAGATAATTATTAGTGTTCTCAAACTTTTAAGTGAATAGGAAAAGTAAATATATTATCTTTTAGGGCATGTGTTTAACTTCGCGTGGCTTAATAATGAAGCGAATCAAATTAATTAACAAATAAGTATTATTGTAAATCTTAATTTATAGATTTATTTTCTTTTTCTTTTTCTTTTTATTTTGTTGACTACTTTGTTGATATTTTAAATAATAATATATAGAAATATATTTATTCATTCTTGAAATATTGGATTGGTAGATCATGTATATTTTAAGACTAAATATATCTGGTGCCTAATTTTTTACATAATTTTTGGTCCTTTCTTTTAAGATTCACTATTTTATCCATAACTGTATTAAAAAAAAATTCTCAATTAACCAAAGTGCTTCCTGAAAAAAGTTAAAATTTTATTTACAAATCATTAAATTACTATATTTATTTTATAATTAAAATATTTAAACGACAAATGTTTTGGTCCCTGCTTTCCATATATTTATTAAAATGCTTTATATTAAAAAAAAAATTGTTAAGAGACTAAAATGATCAAAAACTAAATGGACCAAAATGAATATTTTAAAAGTAAATGGATCAGATCAAAATGAATATTTCCAAAATGAATATATATTTTCAAAGTTTATGAAAATTGACCAAAATGGAGGAAAGATGAGTTTTTAAAAGTGAATTAAGGGACAAAATATAAAGATAATAATTGAATTGAGGCAATATTAAAAAAGGAGAGCATATATAATAGAGAACACATAGAGAGGTGTTTTAGTCAAACAAAACTTGAAATTCAATTATGAAAAAGGAAGGGGATCCATACATCACACTCTTCCTTTAATTATTATACATAAATAATCCATCTTTCATTTGCACACTCATTACTCTTGCAATATGAAAGAAGCAAATAAAAAAAAACCAAAAATAAAAAGAAACTTAAATGAGTAGAAATTATTTGAAAAATGAAGTAATTAATTCTTCATTTTTTTTCTCTTCAAATTCTAGTGGATGGATTGGAAGGGTGGTTGGTGCTGGCTGTGTTTGTGTTGGAAGGACTGTTGGTGCTGGCTGTGTTTGTGTTGGAAGGGTTGTTGCTTGGGCTGTTTGGGCTATCTGTGTTCATCCCAAGTGTGTTCTTCACAGCCTCAGCCGCTCCCTGTGCCATGTTCTTCACTTGCTCTCCAGTCTACACCAAAAAAAAACCAACCGCTCGGTTAAAAAGATGTCGTGCTCTTCATTAGATATAGATTTGAAATACATTTTAGAGACGTTAACCTGTTGGAGGAAATTTGCAGCTTGGCCCTTAAGATCAGAGGCATTTTGGGCAGATTGATCATGCGTAGATGAAGCGTTGTCGTGGGACGCTTGGTTCAAGACCTCATCCTTCTTCATCTAAAAATCGAAACAAAAATAACAAGTAAATAAATATACATCTATATAATGTTGTGTTTGATAACGATTTTGTTGTACCTGAGCTTGGCCAACGACCTCACCGGCCTTGTGGCTGATTTCCTGACGGCCTGCCATTTTGAGTGATTTGTATTTTTTGTTGAAAAACTAGAGAAGAGAAAGTATGAATGAGTAAAGGCAAATGTGAAATGTGATACACTGAAAGATGATCAAAATCAGACATTATATAGAGCTTCAAAATGTTCATATTTGGTTGGTGATTGGGCGATAAAAATGGCTTGGCTTGCACTTGGCTGTTTGTTGGCGATCAATCCCTGAGGTTGTGGGAGAGATTTGGGATTGGACTGTTTCAAATGGTTGGCCAAATCTCAACAAACCAAAGAATTTTTTTGGACACCTTTTATTATTATTATTTTTTTCATATATTTTCTTTTAAAATGACACATTTCACTAACTAATTAGTTATAGAATTTGTGGATTTTTACTGTGTACCAAAATCAAGAGTATAGAGGCGAGAAGAATTGCCAAAACGAGTATAGCTCAGCGGTAATTGACATATACCTTCAACCGAGAGATTGAGTTCGAATCCTCTCCCCAACATATTGTACTAAAAAAAGAGACGAGAAGAATTACGTAAACCTAAAAGTATACCATCTTAAGGCGGAAGTAGGCAAAATACTGATTTAAAACCGTGTGGGTTAATTAATATAAATTTGATTTCTTATGTTCTTAATTCTTTACATATGATTGATAATATAATATATCTGTTACTTCAAGAAACAAAAAGAATATTAGATGAAGGCTCAATTATTTTGGGTCTAATAATGTACAAATCTCGAATTATATATACATATAAATGAAATTTCTACCTACAATATTTTGAACGGAAACATGAGTAAACAAAAAAACCTACTATATATTAGCTCTAATTTTAAAGTGGAAAAATTTTTAGTATTGAAGAAGTAGATTCTCATTCCATCTTTGAATAATATTTTATTTTATTTTATGGATTCACTTAAATGTTGAAATTATGACAAATTAAAAAATGTAGTATAGAAATTTCAACTCTAAAATTTGATGATCAAATATTTTACGGTGTAGTTGGAACAACTAAGTCTGTTTCTTGAAATGTCAATTGATTGTGAATTTGAAACCTCATTCCAGATGTTGTATTAAAGAAGAAGAAAAATCTACTTCTTGAAAACTTACTTAAAAAAAGATAAATAGAAAAATAATAAATTAGGTCATGATTATCTTTGATAATTTATGTCGCTACAATATATATGTATCAAATATTTATTTCGATAAATATAAATATACCTTTAAATTCTCATCCCTACACAAATAACAAGGTAATTGTGGTTATATATTTTTTTATATCCACCAAAATGATTTAGTAAAGAATTAGTAAACAAAAACTAAAACAATGCTAGGTAAAATATAGAAAGTAAACCATAACCTAGTTTCAAAACCAAAAACAAAATAAACATTGTTGTGAGTGAGAAAGGGTGAATCATGCCGCTCTAGACGATAGTAGGGACCAATTCTATTGCAATAAGTCGGCCTGTGGAGAAGGCAACGCACATTTAACTATGAATGTACCGGTGAACCTACAGTACACATCCTAATAATAACAAGCCTATAGCTAGCGACAAACATGTTGGCAGGCAGCGGGAACAAGATCTCATGCCTGAAATATCCTCCAATGACTTGTCAAAGGGCGTACGGAAGAGGGGCACGCTACATCCAACGTCAAGTGGCCTCTTCTGATAGCATTCTTGCATATATAAAGGGGAGGACACCCAAGTGATAAACACTAAATAAAAGACACAAAGGCTCTCCGTATCTTCTTTCTCGATCTCTAACTTGAACGCCATAGAATATTTGATAGGACATCATTGATGTCAAGGTCCATTCTTACGCAAGAACTCTATTCGACGACCTTCACATTGGACACATAAAATTTTATAAATTAAAATAAAATTTAGTCAACTTAAACATAGTGTAACCGGTCACAGCTACACATGTATTAAATATGGATGGGAAAAAAAGATAGAGTTTAAATTAAATATTAATTATTGACGTGTAAGTAATAAGTAAGCGAATATACGAGATTGCACCGCCACGGCGAACAGCACACAGAAATTCATCTTTTTTCTTTTTGGTTTTCATTCTTCTAATAACAACACGAATAACAAAGCAATGTTATCAGATGTGCATTTAAGAGGCAGCCACCGAGGGAAGCATGGATAGACACGTGGCACTAGTGTATAGGCTGAGTCATCGATTTGGTGCTGCAAAATCCTGTGAAAATCAGAGCATCCTTCATCGTCATCCCCCCACATGGCACGTAAACCCTACACGTGTCAGCTCCCTGGACACGTGTCACTCCATTGGCCCATACCAGAACCTTATAAATGTGCTTGGTTCCATCCCCCGCTACCCTCACAATTCACAAAGCAACCAAAATACGAAAATACACAATCACAGATCAAAAAATGGCAACCCATGATCAGGGCTTCAGAGCTGGCGAAACCAAGGGCCGAGCCGAGGTTTTTTTTTTTTTTATCTTTTTTATTTATTTTCTTAAAATGCAATTCTTGTTATTATTTTTAATTTTAATTCTTTTAATTTTAGGAGAAGACGAATCAGATGATGGATACGATGGGGGAGAAGGCCCGAGAGACAAAGGACAAGACTTACGAGACTGGCCGGGCCGCGAGGGATAAGGCCCAGGAGTCGAAGGAGCAGTCCGGAAGCTATTTGTCGGAGAAGGCCCAGGCGACGAAGGAAAAGGCCTCGGACGCGGCCCAAGCGGCCCGAGAGAAGGCCCAATCTGGAAAAGAGGCGACCGGAGGGATTCTGGAGCAGACGGGTGAGAAGGTGAAGAGTATGGCCCAAGGAGCAGCGGATGCTGTGAAAAGCACTTTTGGTATGGCCCAGCACGATGATGACGTGGACAAACAGAGTGACCCCACCACTGTCTACCGGGGCTGATTCGTCATTTTGCCAACTGTAGTGTCTTTTATTCTCAGTTTGTGTTTGGTTTGTACTTTGTAATCTAAAAACGATGCCTTCTCCTCTTTTGTCGGAGAAGGCCTTGTTTGGTGTCTGTATTTTCTTAAAATGGAATAAGAATATCTTTATTATCCTTACACTTGGTTTTGCTTTTCACCCATCCAAACACAAAATATTTGTTCAAAATAAGGTTATTTTGAAATTAACACTGCATCAAGCCTTTAAGATAGGCGAGTGAGTTTAGCTCAATTGTCAATTTCGAGCTCATTTTATGTGACAATTAGTAAGCTAACTAGAATATTTTAGAATATGGTTTGCTCAAATAATATAGGTGAGTTAGGTGACAATTCTTGTTTCAGATTCATTTTATGCGGCAATTAGTAAGCTAACTAGAATATTTTAGAATATAGTTTGCTCAAATAATATTTTACATATTTTAAAAACATTCTTGAAAGATAAGGGTGGTATGGTAGTATCGAAACTTTATTTTTCCTCTTTTTTGGAATTTGGCTAATAAATTACTTTGTTATCATCTTTTTTTTTTTTTCGCTACTCAGCCCCGTTTGGAAAGTAGAGGTGACAAATTTTAAATTAGAGTTGTAAAGAATGAGTCCACACAAATTTGAAATTTCGATAATGGGTTTATATAATTCTCATTAATTAGGACTAATCATGTCAAAATTACAGATCAAGCTCATTTTTGAAAAGGGAAGGTCAAAAAATGAAATCCTACGTAAAGGATTTTGTGGCTTCATTATTATCACTCACTGATGTCATCAACTTCACCAGCACTAAGATCACCAAAAGCTTCTTCTCTTTCTTCTTCTTCTTCATCTTCATCAGTTTCCATTTCATCTCCCGATTCCTGATCATCGCTGTCGTCCTCGTCCTCGTAAATAATCGGCACAATGGCATCATTGTCATCCACCTCCTCATCAAGAACCTGCCAAAAAAACTCATTCAGCTCGAAAAAGGTCTCTGAAATTCCAATGAAGCAATGTTGAGTTGAGGGAGAAGAATGCACTTACCCCCGTGTAAAGGAAGTCCAAGCTACTTGATAGCAGAACAGCGGATTGGAAAGTTGAAATTCTAGACTCAATGAGCTGACACATACATTGAAATTATATTTGTATTAATCTAAGCTGATGATGATTTAACCAATCTCATAAAACAAACCATTGCTAACCTGATATAGAGAATTCAGGGCGAGCAGAGAAGATTCTTGGGACATTATTCTACTTGCATGTTGGAGAAGTAAACCTCTCAGCCAAGGGAGGGCACATACAAGAATTGCCCCTCTGAAAATAAGACATGAAGTTTTTTATATGATATTCTTGATTTTGAGGACACAGTTTAAAGATAACAAAAGGCCAGATTAAGTGAGATTACCTCGACTGGATAATGGATATCAGAGAGTGCAAAAGCTTAAGAACATCAGATGAATTCAATTGTGCTATTGATTTTGAGATAACCTTATAATAACAGACAATATATGAGATGTATCAGCATCAAAATGGTTAGTGGGCAAAGTAGACGTTGTGGGATTGTTTACAAAATGAATACCTTATCATCCTTGGTATATAAGCATTCTAGCAAAAGGGCGCGATCGTCAGCATGTAGTGCTTGCTTGAGCAAAACCTGAACAGAGTCTGCACTTGGTGGTATTGCAGGGACGGAAGGTTCTTCTTGTTCATGGCTCTCATCTTCGTCCTGGTCTAGCAGATTCAAACTTGCAAGTTTCTCTCCCATGGTTGGCTCATTTATATCATCATTGAATAAAACATCAGATGCGTCTCCATTGCCTACATTCCCAGATAGACATCAAATTAATGTAGCTCAATGACAATTCAACTGCCACAAGCAATAGCGCAAAGACGATCCTTACCAACACCGCTGACATCTCCAGCTGTCAGACTATCAATATCAGATGCTGCTCTTTTCTTTTTGCTTTTCTTACTTTTAGGCGTAGTAACTGCTTGTTCGATCTCATGGGGACCTGTGACAAAGTATAAGCATTGTACTTACCTGTATGAGAATGGGGACGCATGGAAAATAAGGAAAAGAATGGCAAACATGATAATTTTGTCAAACCTTGTCCAGAAAAATCATCATTTTGTTGGAGGGTTTTCTTCTCATGCGCAGTATTTAGGTCTTCCTTCACGGAATAACCAATATTAAAAAGACTAAGCTGCGGTTGGTCCATGGAGCCATGAGTAACAAGAACTGACACTTCATTGTCTCCTGAACCATCTATTCTGGAAGCGATGACAGAAATTCGATTCTTCTTAGCACTTCCATGGTTTTCCTCAGCTGATTGGGCGTCATTAGCTTTAACAGTGACTTTATTTGGACTAACCTCGTCTTCTGATAGAATCTTTAATCTCCATACATAAGCTACACCCGATACTGATACTGACAAGACAACTATGCTATCTTCTTCATTGCTAATATTTTTGCACTCAGAAACAAATGGAGGATGTTTCATGGAAAGAACAGGACCTCTACTAAGTTTTCTTGCACTCATGTCACACCACCACACTTGAAGATGTTTGGCTCCAAATTCTGATGTAATTATTGCTTTGGCATCATCAGATATAGAAACAAGCTTCACAGGACCCTAAATTTTGAATGGTAGAGTATACTCAGTGAATTGAACGCATTCAGAAGTAAGAAATTTGGGTAGCTCACCAATTTATCAGAGTGCACCATAAGCTCATCCCCGTTATCTGTGCTTAAAATCCTCAACTTTTTGCCAGCAACAGCTAAGTACTTCTCATCTGGCAAAATAGTAACTCGTTAAGTCAGTAAAGGTGCTGCCATTGCCCACTTAGCAGAGCATGGATAAGTAACTAACCAGGTGAAAAGGCTGAAGAAGAGATTGATTTTTTCGAAGCTTTGAACTCCTTGATAATGTTTCCTGTTTCAGTGTCCATCTCAGATGCCATTCCATTACTTCCAACCGTCCGCAGTCTACGGCCTTTGTTCGCAAAAGAAAGGCCAATAACTCCACTTCACAAATCAGGGTAAACAAAATACTTCATTCGCCATAACAAATAAAATAACAAACTAAGCAGATTTCAGTGTAGATTAGTAGAACCATAATTCATGTGTAAAATGAACTTACTTCAGAGATAGCTGCACTATCATAAAAGACTGAAATAAATATTATCTTTTAGATGTCTCGATCATGAAATTTATATATTTAAGGTGTGTGAACAAGGGAAGCCCCCATCCTATTAATCATTATAACATTTTATTCTCTTATCATTTTTTATCATCTAAACGTATTGCCACAATGAATGCATCAATGTGAAGCAACTAACATGGTCAATATTCGATCAGTAAATTTCATAAAATTTGTGCCCTCGAGCCTGAGTTCCATCCGATCATTCGACATTCTTTAAATTACCAAGTTATGAAGAGTCAGCAGAATTGATTACATACCCAATATGGCAACCTGCAGATACCCACTTCGTCTCACCACTTGAAGCATTTACAGCCAACACATCCCCATTATCGGTACCGATAGCAATTACACAAGAACTCTTTTTCTTTTGATGCTGAAAATTTGAGCCAAAGATTACATATATCAGACTCCCAACACATACAATACGATACCAAAGAATTAAACTTAAAAATGAACTTTCCTCACCTTTTTCCGCACAAAACAGCAGGCCAAACAGGAATAACCCACATCGGTTTTTCCCTCAGAATCCTTCCACTCTGCCAGTAAACTTCCATCACGAGCACTCCAAATCTAACAGATACATAAAAAGCGTCCCCATGAAACTAGTAAAGTAAATAACATCAATATATCCACGAGCATCGCAAAAAACTTCCATTTGCAACCACAAGGAGCCCCACATAAAGAACACAGAGTGAAGGAGCTTGCCTTGACAGTTTCGTTGGGGGACAAGATAGCCAGATAGTCGCCGTCGGGTGTGAAAGCTGTGATGGGCGGCGATTTCAGCATTTCCTTCTTCATTATCCCAGTCGATTTTTGGTGATCAAATGCAAAACTGCAAACCAGGAGAGATTTGAAGGGGTGAGACGGCACTTTCCTGCTTCTGAGGGTTTTGGCCTTCTGCTCTCTGCCTCTGGGGTTTAATTCCCTTCTCGCTTTTTTTGTACGATTTTCTTCTTCTGGCTTCCGGTTCAGAAATATGTTGGTTCGAACCGACCGCTTGGTAAAACTTTTTTCTGGTGGCACCTTGTTTAGTGATTCTAAAATATTAAATACTATTTTTATATCTCCACTTTTGAATCTTACTTTGAACTAATATTCAGACGCTGTATTTTAAAATATATAATTTATTTTTATCAAAATTTTGATATGATATTTTAGCAACTAAATTTATTGAGATGTGATTATAAATTTATATAAAATATGTTTTTATTGTATATAAAATTTATATTAAATTCTGTAAATAATGATTAAAATTGTCATTTTTATTTAAAAAAATTACAAGGCCAATATTACAAAAGTAGAGAAATTAAAACAAATCCGAACTTTAAAAGTATAGAAACCGAATATTTTAAAACTATGAAAACTAAAATGAACCCATTATGATTTATTGATTCAAAAGACGAGATAAAACTAAAAGAGAAAATTGAAATATCGAGTTAAAATCTCATTACTATCCCGTAAAATTAGTCAAGGTGTGATAGAAATTGGCATAAACCCTACGATTCACAGATAAAATGAACCGAAGCGAGACAAAATATCCTTTAAACTCAAATAAATAATTAATAAACCAAAAGTCATTTTGGCATACAGTCAGACTCGGTTTCGTTCGTTCTCTCTGTTCGTTTTTTGCATCTTCTTGCTAAGTGCTTCAGCTCGGACCAGGTTTGAACGTGGTTCTCTGACTTGATTCCATTATTTCTTGATCTGTATCACTTTGTTACTGAGATTATAATTGTGATTTGTGTTTGTCAATTCAAATTTTTCAATGAGTTAGTTGCTTTCGTAGCCGAGTAGAGTGAAGGTTTTAGTCGAATTCCTTCTTGTTTAAGGAGCACATATGCAGTTAGTTCTTGCCCAACCACTGTTTTCTTCTTTTTCGTGAGATTCTGTAAATTCATCATTCACTGATCCTCACAAAATTTCAATACTCGTTATGTTCATTGCGTTTTACTTTTCTTAGCACCGATTTCCGGTGAAATAATAAGTTAACTAAGCCAGGTCTTGACAGATGGGGGAACTGGCAGCTGAGAAGCATGTTAAGTACATCTTATCTGTTGAAAAGGTGCGTTTTCCATTCATAGATCTCATGGGTTTTTAGCTGTGTCCTTCTATGCGCTTTTAAAATACAATTCTATCTGTTTATTCTATGTACCATATCTTAGGTCGTTTTATGCACAGAGAAAGGATGATTTTCAATCTGTGGTGATGGAACATCTAAGAATGAATGGTGCATACTGGGGGCTGACTACACTGGATATTCTTGGAAAGCTCAACACTGTGGATGTTGATGAGGTTGTTTCATGGGTCATGTCATGCCAACACGAGTCAGGTTTTCAAAAAATTTACTTTCTTTGTTTCTGCCTGTGACTGCGTGTTTGCCTCGAACGAAGAGGCTAGTTCAATTACAGTTTCGTGGCATCAGATTTGAGGATTGATTACCTGATTCTTATCTGCACCAATGTGGTGTTATTTGGGGATTGAGTTATTTATAACTAATGCAGATAATTGATGCTTGGTTATACAGGTGGTTTTGCTGGCAACATCGAACATGATCCACACATACTTTACACCCTCAGTGCTGTGCAAGTCTTGGCACTTTTTGACAAGTTAGATGTTTTAGATGTTGATAAGGTGACAAATTGTATCCTTTTATATTTTGACTCCCCACCCCCTTTAGTAGGACATTTTGTTTTTCGCTTGAGCTCTACTTTCGTTAAAAGAAGAAAAAAATATGGAAAACACCTTTTCGTTGATATAATATAAAGGTATAAACAGTATCTAAGCTATCCTTTAAGAGATTAAAACAAACTACCCTAATTTGAGTTAATTATAGGAGTATAATTACAAGAAAAACTTAACAATGATCTCCAGCAAGAACATTGGTATTTGGCTAGGTGAAAAACCTCTTCCCAGTCCCTACACTTTTTGTTTAAAAGGCCATACAAAAACAGAGACCAGCTCAAGGAAAGGATTCACCAGAAAATAACTGCAAGAAATGGCTACAATCTCTTGATCGGGAGTGAGGGAAAATTACAGAAATACTTAGTTACATAGATCTAAAAAGAGGCATTAAAATGCACCATATTTCGAACATCTCCCAAGACTCCTCTAACCCTGAAAAGTCTTCCATCTTTTTCCGGCTAGGTATACCCAAGGTATGGAAAATTGGTTAGCCAAAGTACAACATCCTCTATTTAAAAAAGGAGGATGTAAAACCACTTTCTCCATCATAGTATGACAATCAAACAAAGGTGCCAAAGCCACCCTGAAAGTCTGCCAAAACTTCTAATAAATCTTGACTGCAAGGTGACAATTATGAATTTGAAGAATGTGATTCAAATCTCCTTCTGCCTGCTTGCATGGTAACACCGTTGAGGATTAAGCACAAAAGAGGATGACTTCTGTAAGGTATCAGATATTAGGGGAATTGACCCTCCCATGAACGACGAGATTTCTTGTGACACTTAACCCTATTCTAGATGTTGTTGGCTTGCAAAATGAAGACGGTTCCTTTTCTGGGGATATTTGGGGTGAAGTTGATTCAAGGTAGTCCCTACTTTCTTTTTTAGGAATTCATGCCTCATACAATCTTCACGAGTTACATAGAAAAGAATATTTATGAGATTCATTTTCTTTCTCCTTTCAGATTTTCGTATATTGCAATTTTATGTCTATCATTGTTACATCAATTGGATAAAATCAATGTTGAGAAGGCTGTGAGCTTCGTCGTTAGTTGCAAAAATATGGATGGTGGTTTTGGATGCACACCTGGTGGAGAGTCGCACTCTGGGCAAAGTATGTTAGCCATTTCTTTATCTTCCATGTAATCCTCCAAAATTGTTTCTAAAAATGACAGTTTACAAAATGAGATAGCAGATAATATGTTATCAATGCTGGTGGTAGTACAATGTTTCTTTTCGTCTGTAAACATTATATTGGTGAATTAAGTGCAACTAAAATATTCAGGCGAGAATATGTGTCTGATTTACAAAATATTGTTGACGTAAGCTCAACTAGCAGATTTTTTTTTTTTTAATATAGCTCAACTAGCAGTTACTTTATACTTACTCTGTACTTTAGTTCAATGCACCTATCTAAATGTCAATTCATTGCTGTAACTACAGTTTTCTGCTGTGTTGGTGCTCTTGCTCTTACGGGGTCTCTTCACCATATCGACAGGGATCTTCTTGGTTGGTGGTTATGCGAGCGGCAAGTGAAATCTGGAGGTCTTAATGGTCGTCCTGAGAAACTCCCCGATGTGGGTTTGGAATTTGTTCATTGTGACCACGTTTGTGTTCATTAGTTGTTCTTGTACTCCCACTTACGAATTGTGTTTTATTGCTTCAGGTCTGCTACTCTTGGTGGGTTCTTTCTAGCTTGATCATGATTGACAGGGTTCACTGGATTAATAAAGAAAAGCTCATTCAGTTCATCTTAGATTGCCAGGTTGTTTAAGCCAAATCGCTCCATTGTCTAGCTTGGCTTCTGTATTGGGGGATTGTATTGTTTCTAATCTCGTTAAGTTCCATGATATCGTTCTCGGTTCTTGGACAAGTGCAGGACACAGAAAATGGAGGAATTTCAGATAGACCAGATGATGCTGTTGATGTATATCACACATACTTTGGGATAGCTGGTACATCTTACTCTCATTTCCTATTTTGTTAACCCAAACACATTTATTGTTTGCTAATGTTAACATCTTATATAAATGCATACATTAATGAATGTTGCAGGACTTTCACTTCTTGAATATCCAGGGTTGAAAGCCATAGATCCAGCATATGCGTTACCAGTCGATGTCGTGAATAGGATTTTCCTGGGCAAAAAGCATGCTATCTAAGAGAATTAGATCTACGTCGTGTTCCTGGTAATTTAAACTCCATATCGTCTCTGTGTAATGATGGGAAGAAATTTATCATCTTGTCACATTTAGGCCTTTGGATCGTAATTTTTGGTGTGGCCATATTGGGAGCAGTAGGAATTTGAAACTTGTCTGTTCTTCCATATGGTCTGATATCATGACAGAAAGGTTTATCATGTATTGTATTTCACAGGCTGGTTTGGAAATAGTATAATTATTTGGCAGTTGCCTATTTATTTTTCATCTTGTGACGGGGTCTGTGGTTAACCGATATTGAACACCATCATTTAGTTATTGTAATTCCTTAATGTCAAAATCAGTTTACAGTACCAAGAGGATGATAGTTTAAATTCTTTTGTTTTTTAACGTTTATTTTGGGAGTAGGATGTATAATGTTTTAAACAATTGAGTTACGTTAAATTATGAATTTATTTTGTTTTAATTTTTAATATGTTATAATATCATTGAGTAATGTCGTAGCGAGTATAGTTCAGCGGTAATTGATATATATTTGAAATCAAGAAGTTGTGAGTTCGATCTTCACACATATTTGCTAAAAAAAAAGAAAAAAAGTTATATTTATTTCCGGCCTCAAAAGTCAAATTATAGTTATTTGGTACCCTATTTTACACCTATTAGCTACATGGGTGTCTACGGATATTAATGTTAACATAGAAGCTACAATATCAACTCGCTAATTCGTTGGCAAAATATTGGATCAATGTGGTCATTCAATTTTTTTTTCCTTAAGTACATGTGGATGGGAAATCTCACAACCTCTCGATTAGAGATATATGTCAATTACGGTTGAACTATGTTCGTTTGGGCGGATCAATGTGATTAGAGATTTATAACCATCATGGAATGGTTTAAGTGGTCAATGAGGGCTATTGTAAATAGCAAAGGACTTGGATGGAATGAGTTCAAACCATGATGATTACCTACCTAGGATTTAATATCCTACGAGTTAATTTGTCAACCAAATGTAGTAGGGTCAGACGGTTGACTCGTGATTAGTGGAGGTAATTACAATGACTAAATCAGTATAAACTAAAATTTATTGACTAATTGTTATTTCAATAAAATTATAGGGGTTGCCAAAACGAGCATAGCTTAGTGGTAATCAACATAATATTTTCAACCAAAGAGTTCGTAAATTCGATCCCTCCCACATGTTGTACTAAAAATAAATAAATAGGAGCTAAAAGTGTCTTTTACTAAATAGATAGGAATTAAATTTAGGAATCAAAATGAGACAAAACTCTAATTACAAAGATTCAAATTAAAGAAAATATATTTTTACATTGGTAACAATTTAATTCATGAACTTTAGTATGTAATAATTTAGTCTATATAGATTAAAATTTGCAATGATTTAGTGTTTGCAATGAAATATTTTATTAAATTTCTTATATACGTAGATCAATAAACTAATGATAGACCAAGTGTGTTTATAAATTACAAAAACTTAATCGTTGTATGATAAAAATCGACATTTAGTTTTGATAATATTTTTTCACAATAGGGACTAAATTGTTACTAATTTTAAACTACATTGACTAAATGGTTACGGTCTACAATTAAAGACTAAATTATTATAAATTTGAAAGAACATGATATAATTTGTTACGTACTAAAATTTAGAAACCAAGTTTCATTGCTTTAGTGAACGTAGTTCCTCGAAAGAAGTTTTTATGGGATCCCTATCTACCAAAATTTTGACTTCTGGTTCCGGCGAACGAATAATCATTGAGTCCTCCTCTTTCTGGACAACACATACAAATATATATATATATATATATATATATATTTCAACTAAATAATTTAGGTAAGAATTATAGTGGCGAGCGAACACGAGCATAGCTAACAGCAATGGACGGAGATTCGAACCCCATGCATTTGTATTACATATACATATATTTACATATATATGTATACATATATATAGTGACTGAAAAGGACAAAGCCATTACTTAGCGTCTTCCCATTTCTGACGTCTCTTTGTTTACAGCACCTTTCGCTGCCTTCGACTTCGTGAAAGTCTCTCTTTTCCAAATCGGCGATAAGGGCTCCGGTAAATTCTGCAACTTTAGATGATCGACCCAATTACAATTTAGAATACGTGTTCATCTTTCTTTTGATTTTTCAACATCTCCTACTGCTGCTCACAAATTCGTTTACACGGATTTAGAAATATCTGCCATTAATTTCTCTCTATTTTTCTTTTCTGGGTATCTCAATTTTACAGTTGATTGTTATCAAATTCCGACTATTAGAAATCGTAGCCTGTGTGTTTCTTGATCACCCATGGTTTACAATCTGTATGCGAGGAGAAACATTTTCTCGTGCAATTTAGTCCTTAACTAATGTTAGTGTCTGGAAGTTTTCTTTTGAATCGCGGAAAATCTTATGTGGTTAGGTGATTTCTTGGTGTTTTCAGTTTTATTTATTTATTTTTGTGCACAACTTTTAAGTTTTGTGCAATAGAGAGAGATTTAGAAATAATAATTAAGAAGCTCCTATCCAAAAAAATTGATGATCTAGAAAAATTATCAACCCTTATGAGCCATAATTTTCATCTTACTCTTATATATGCATTTTGCAATATCAAGAAATGTCTTGTGTTTTGTAGGAACTTGTTTGTTCTTGCGATCTTGCGGGGTCTTGAGCATCAAAATAGCGTAGTGTTTTATAGCCTATTCTGATCAGCTATTAATGTTAAAGGGGTTTGTGCCAACAAATCAGGGAGCTATTAATACTTGTCAATAGGACCTGTAAAAATCAGAATAGAAAGCTATCCATCATCAGATACTTTTTTTGTTTTTCTATCTGATGCTCTTGTACCTTCTTGGTTTTTCTTTTTCATTAGCCTTTTTTTCTCTTTCTTTGTTTCCCTGAGAAGCGAGTCGGATTACTTTTATCTTTATGATAACATGTTTGCTTCTGCATTGTTTTGACTGTTTCTTTTCTTGTTCAAGTTTAAAGCATCGAGATGCCAAAGATTAGAAGGGCACGCTCTTTGTCACTGGTAAAAAGTAGGACATCTCCTTATGCAGTCAGCAGAAATCGCACCGAGTCATGTGAAAATGTTTGTTCATTAGAATCAGCTCAAAATGTTAAGGAATGGGAGCAAGCTAGGTGCCCCATCTGCATAGAACATCCGCACAATGCTATTCTCTTAAAATGCTCCTCTCATGAAAGAGGTTGCAGGCCTTATATGTGCAACACCAGCTACCGCCACTCGAACTGCTTCGAACAATTCTGTAAGTTATATGGACCAATCCCTTTAATTACCCAATTGCAAGAATTTCCTTTTACAAGTGTAGCCTCTCACAGACAAATGGATGAATGTTCACCTGCTGTGCAAAATGGTCTTGGTGGGAATCAGCTTGCATCAGAGTTGATTTGCCCTCTGTGTCGGGGCGGTATATATGGATATACGGTGGTAGAGCCTGCTCGACAATACATGAATTCCAAAGTGAGGAGTTGTTCATCTGAAACATGTGATTTTAGTGGAACGTATTCTGAACTTAGGAAGCATGCTAGGTCTGAACATCCTTATGTCCGGCCATCAGAGGTGGACCCAGCATGTCGCCATGATTGGGTAAGATTGCAGCACGAAAGGGATTTGGAGGATGTACTTAGTCTTGTGCAGTCTGACTATGCTGTAGGCAGTGATGAAGACTTGAGTTTTACAAGGGCTATTAGAATTTGGATGTCATCCTTTGTATCCGAAATGTATGATTCACTCCTGGACTTGCTTTCAGACAATATGTTGGATGCTTTGAGAGACTTAGAGTCATTGCAGGAAAGAATGGAGAATGTGCAACGTGATCTCGATTCCAATTTTTCTGCTGGAGTGATTAACAATTTGTCAATGGAGACTAGGCCTTATTCCCAACATCCACAACGACGGGATTTTAGATTATCTCAACAAATTCCTCGAGCCACTCTGTTCCATGGGCAGAATCAAAGGCAAAGGGCAGAGGAGAGTACATCCCGGTCTCGACAACTGCGTTGGCGGAGTCAGACATCATTTGGTAGACACCAAAAATCATTTGAGAGCACATCACACCCCCAACAACCACACAGGCAACATGGAAGCATGTATAAGAGTGTCCCTCGAGCTTCTAGGCTTCGTTGGCGAAATCAAAGGTGTTCATCATCATCAAACCACAATGAGAGGTATGTTTATACTTTTTAACTTTCAATGTACAAGCCTTGGGCACAACATGTCTTGGAAATTTTGCAATTTCTGAGTTCTGGCACCATTTTCGTAGATTCGGGATTAAGTTAAAATTTTATGAAATGTTATAGGGAATCACAAATGACAATGAGTAACTTGTCATTTCAGCAGGCAGGGAAATTGTTAGTTTTTTCCTTCTCTAATGGCTTATAAAATCCAATGAGGGAATTGGGCAGGCCCTGTTCTTCTTAGTTAAATGAATGATCCTTGGGGAAAATGAGATCCCATGTGAGAAGAAGAAGCAGTTGATAGTAGCTGTTCATTAAATCATTCTGCGGGTCTTTGGGTTTGACTTAAGATGTCGAACTTGTACTTGAAATGATGACTTTTCCCCTATTTATTCAGGTGAAAGAATCGGGGTGCGGGTTTTGCAGATGTTTCCATTCCAATCTTAAACTTCAATTTCTCATGCCAATTGCCTAAAAGGAGATTCGAAGGACATTTCATATTCATGGGATTCTTTTCTAATGGAAAAAGAACTGCATTTACTTTAGCCAAGAAATCATGGGAGTATTTCAGCTATTTCCACGTGGTTTTTTTATTTACTTATCATATAATATAAATTACCACATGTACAGTTGGCACTTGAAGTTGACGTGGACTTGAATGTCTTTGTCCATACGTATCTTAAGACTTTTGTTTCCATCTGAGATCTGAGATCATATGCATATAATTTGTTTATCTTCGCAAGTAAGGATTAAAATATTGATATAACTATAGCTCAATTGATCGAGGTATCTATCTTCGATCAAAAAATTGTGAGTTCGAGTCATCATCTCCGCATGTTGTAGTAAAAAAAAATATCAATATTAACGTTAATGTCGATGTCGATGTCGATATTGTAAGGATATATTAATGGATGCATTGATATCGGGTAAACCAAAAAATTTATAAAAATTATTTCAAGTAATAATCAACTTCTTTTCACTTTTTTAAATAAGTTCTATATTCTTTTATTTCTATTTATATTCATATTGATGAGTAACTAACAATATTTTCGTGTTTCATGAATATTGATATATTGGATATTTATATGAGATATATCAGAGATATCAGTTGATACTTAACATCAATATCAAATAATCTAATTTACATTATATCGACATAATATTTTAATCAGTCAAAAGCTCAAGTTTCCATCTCTTTATTTCTTTAATGTCGTTTTCATATTTGACCCTTTTTGTTTGTTTATTGATAGTTGACTCAATGTTTTAAAAAATAAAAATAAAAAAGATACCTATCTAAGTGTGTTAATTCTTTTGAAATTAAGGTTTTTTTTTTTTGAGAAAATTTAAATTAAGTCTTTGTAATCCATAAATGTAAAGAAAATGATAATAAATAAACTAAAAATGATACTTTTTACCAAATTATCAATTGGTAGTAGGTATATGTATATTAATAGATCAATTTTCTATGATAACAAACGATTATAGATGGCGATGGCGTGTTAAATCCTATAAAATGAGAGTTTTTTTACTACAACATGTGGAGGTGAGGAATCAAATTCACAACCTGATATATGTTAATTACCGCTAAACTATGCTCACTTTGAGAGATGGAACGTCTATGGATGAAACTAAAATATAAAGGATGTTGAACTCCATTACTAAATAAAACATCATTATTTTGTCTTTTTAACTTTAACCTTTTGTAAAAATAAAGACTTAGATTACAAAAAAATATATATATAAAAGATGAAATTGCACGAATTTGACTCGGGAGAACGGTTCATGATAATCCGGCGAACTACTTAGGCCATCCATTCTTGCCGATTCAAGTGGGTCGTAATGTCTCACGAAATCAAATTGCCCAAGAAATTGCTCGTAAGAATTTGTTGTTCATCTTTCTTTGAATTGTGTAATGTCCGTGTGAGACCCACGACGAAGTAGGCTAGCAGAATTTCCAAGTTACTTGATCAAAACCACAAAATGTTCAACTCGTTACTTTTCCTCTTTCAATTCCTCTTACTTTTCCACGTTCAGAAGACCGGCAATGGCAGAACCAGAATCACCAAGTCAAGTGGGTCAAGAGCAAAAATTCAAAGTTGGCGTTTGGGTTTCGTCAGTTGAAAAAACTCTAATTTCATCGGCAATGGGGAGTGGGAAAGAAATTCTTTGTACTGCTTTTGCTGGTGGCGTTCTCGGACGCCCAATCGGACGTATTGGCCAAAGGCCAAGAGCTGACACCAGGGTCCAGGTTAGTTTCAGCCACGGGCACCTTTACGCTCGGGTTTTACAGTCCCAGCCTATTGAATCACACTTATGTAGCGATTTGGTACCACAGAGATTCGCAGAATCCCGTGTGGATCGCCAATCGAAACCCCAGAAATTCTGGCTCTGGCTCACCCAGCCTCACAATCGACGGCAACGGCAGCTTGAAAATTGTTCATAAAGGAGGAACAAGAAATAGGTATGCCTACAATTTCACTCTATTTGAAGTTGAAGAAGCCACCAACAGCAGCGCCATTCTGCTGGACAGCGGCAACTTTGTGCTGGGCGAGTTCAACCAGATGGGTCAATAAAGCGGCAGCTATGGCAGAGCTTTGACCATCCAACAGACACTCTGCTTCCCGGAATGAAAATTGGGATCAACCACAAAACTGGCTCCACTTGGTCCCTTACATCCTGGAGAGGCGACTATTCGATTCTATCAGGATCTTTCACCCTCGCAATGGATCCCAACAATACAAACCAGTTACTGATATTGCGCCGGGGAGTCGTCTTCTGACCAGCGGGGACTGGCAGGACGGCCGGTTTGAGTTCTCAGATGAACTCAACAATCGTGACTTGGTTTTTGATCGATTTTCCAACGAGAACGAGACGTTTTTCAATTACTCCGCCTCCAGCTCCTACCGATTGTCTTACCAGTACAACAGAGCCATTGAAATTCGACCCCGGTTGAGATTGCGCAATGATGGGAGTTTGGAGGGGAGCTTTTGGGATTTGAAACTCCAATGCCCCTTCTTTGAAAACGAGGTGTGGCCGCCACCCAAGGGCGTTTCAGAAGATGGGTGTGTGGGGAAAAGGGAGCACAAAATACCCAAATGCCGGAATCCGCCGAAACAGTTTTCCATTGCACAGAGATTCGGTGATATGGAGGGAAATGGTTCGAGGTACACAGAAAGTGAGAACTTGACAATATATGAATGCGAAAAGATTTGCATTTCCAGGTGTGATTGCATCGCCTATAGTTCTACCAATGAACAAGGCACCGGCTGCGAGGTGTGGACCATCGGAGCGATGTTTACTCCGGTTGTCGGAGGTCGCCGGATTATTTGGTCTCTACACGCAGATGCCGAAGGTAATATTCAAACTAATGCTCCGTTAGTTTCTTCTTCAGCCATTTTTGTTTAATCCTCGTGAGTTTCAAATGAACTCTTTGATTCAATTATCCTCCACCTTTCATGTGTACGTTTAGTTCCTAAATTTTGTAGGTAAAAAAACACGTTCTTATACTTTCAAATTGGTAACAATTTAGCTTCTGAACTTCAGTATTTAACAATTTAGTTTTTATTGTTTAAAATTTATAACAATTTAGTCCCTACAGTAAAAAATCTCATCAAAACTAAATTTCGATTTTTAGTGATCAATTGAACTGTGATAAATCCATGTTTCACAGGGCAGAAGTTAAACATTTTGGCCTAACTGGTTTTGGAATCTTTAGTTCGTGCAGGAAAAAGCAGGGTATGGTTACAAGTTCTTATCGGTCTAATAGTACCTACAACTGTTCTTCTATTGTGTGTCATTTTCTACATCAAATGGCGAACGCAAATACTCAAAAGGTAGTCAATATTTTAACTTCTTTACAAAGACATATATCCTCAATCAACATGTCGTGGTTCAAATTTCTACCATATATGTTATTGAAGTCAAAAAATATATATTTTAATTTCTTCGACTCTCACTTTCAATGTCTTTGTAAGTTATGAATGGCATATGAATTGAAACCATCTATTTGTCTTAATCCCAGCTATTGAAAAAATAAGGAAGAAGGACCCAGATCATCAAAATTCTCTACATGAAATGGGGGTCATATCTAAAATTCTAAGAATAAAGAACAAACAAAGAAGAGACATAAAGAACTCCGAGTTGCAGTTTTTTAGCTTTGAAAGTATAGTTTCTGCAACAAATAGCTTCTCTGACAAATGCAAGCTCGGAGAAGGTGGTTTTGGACCAGTTTATAAGGCAAGCATCATATATATTTTTTCAATGAAGCATAAGGAATCACTATATATGAGTACAAAGAATGATGGGTAAAATATTGATATGAAATAAGAAGATGATTATAATATAAAAGTCTGAACATGTTGAATCACCATCGAACTTAAAATGAGTTTGCTTTTGCAGGGAAGTTTGGGTGATGGCCAAGAAGTAGCCATTAAGAGATTGTCAAAGAATTCTGGACAAGGATTGGAGGAGTTCAAGAATGAAGCCATGTTGATTGCCAAACTGCAACACACAAATCTGGTTAGGCTTATTGGTTGCTGCATTTATAAAGAAGAGAGGTTGTTGGTATATGAATACATGCCCAACAACAGCCTTGACTCATTCCTCTTTGGTTAGTCAATTAGGCAGCTTTAACACACACGCATATATGTATAACTGTACTGTTCGAGGTTTATTTCTTTCGTTCTAATGAACAGTTTGGATATACAGATCCGGAAAGAAAGCTAATACTAAGTTGGGAAAAACGCTTGCACATAATCCAAGGGATAATTCAAGGACTACTCTACCTTCACAACTACTCAAGACTACGAATAATTCATCGAGATTTAAAAGTTAGCAACATCTTGCTCGATGATGAGATGAATGCAAAAATATCAGATTTCGGCATGGTCAGAATCTTTAAGCCTATGGAGCATGAAGCAAACACAAGCCGGATTGTTGGTACATAGTGAGTACTATCTATTTCACTCAATACTCTTCTATAAATCACCACTAGACTAAAAAGTTTAAGCCGATTCATATATAGACTTAGGGTATTAATTTGACTTGTAAGACCTATATAATATGAAATGAAGAAAAAACGACATTGGACAGACACTCATGCTGCTCTACTTTAATCATACTTGTGATTAAAAAGCTTAATAAGTTATATATCTTTTTTCTTTTTTTCATATTCTTTTACATTAATGTACATAAAACTTATTTAAAAGACACATATTATTGTAGTGGTTATATATCACCCGAATATGCAATGGAGGGTATTTTTTCGATAAAATCAGACGTTTACAGTTTCGGGGTGTTGTTACTGGAGATCGTAACAGGGCAAAAGAACTACCACAATTATGACGTGGAACAACCCGTCAATTTCATAGGATACGTAAGTTGCAGTACTTGAAGCATTATATAAATAAATAAATAAATATATATATATATATATATACACACACACACATATCTTTGGGAATGAAAAATGTTGAGTAAATTATTTTCAGGCATGGGAGCTGTGGGTGAATGGCAGAGGAGAAGAATTGATTGATTCGACTTTGTGCAGCTCCGATCAAAAAGCAGAAGCTCTAAGATGCATACACATCAGTCTTCTGTGCGTCCAACAAATACCAGCAGACAGACCCACCATGCTCGATGTTTATTTCATGATTCACAACCATTCTGCTCAACTTTCATTGCCAAAACAGCCTGCATTTTTCATTCCCAAAAGCTCACAATTAGAGGATGGCGTTGAGCTCAGACCGCAATCCGCAACACAAATCTGTTCCTTCAACGACATGTCGGTCTCGGTGATGGTTGCTAGATGAGGCCTGAGGCCACTTCAATGGGTTTTCTTCCAAACAGCCATAAAAAGAGACGATACCTCTTTTATGATACTATGCATTTAAATTTGGACCTTGTTCAAAAACATTTTATAAGAATATACAACGCTATTTTTTAACTGTTAGCAAAAATATTGGCCATATATGTATATGTAGAAACACCTTTTCAGCTTTGCAAATATGACAATATTTTTTAAATCAAATTTTTTGTTTTCTTTGTCGTTACAATTTTGCCCTTATTACTGATATATAAAATATAAAGTATATCACTAAATTTTATATTATGCATATCACTTATAAATTTTCTGTTAAGGGGAAGATTTTAGTTTAAGTAATTTGTAAGGTTTTATTTATATATCAAGTATATTAGTTATATTATTTTATTTTAAATATATCACTCATACTAATTACTATAATTACTATATATGAAGTTCAATAGGTATATTAGTTATATAATCAATATACATGATTTAAGTATATTATAATTGATTATATGATTGATATAATGTTTCGCTAATAAATCTTTTTCAAGTTTAAGATTTTAGTTTAAATAATAATGTAGGTTTTTTTATTGATATATCTAGACATACCCTTCATTTCAGGTATATCATTAATATACTTTAAATTAGATACATCACTAATATAACTAATATTCCTAATATAAAATATATCATTAACATACTTGATATTAGGTATATCAAAACGGAGTGTATACTGACACTTTCATTTTTTTAATTTTGAGTTGAGCGCCTCTATTTCTTGCTATATTTGCAAATCCGCTGTATTTGGAATTAAATATCAAGTTTTGGTTATATAAACATGCAGCCAATTATACAAACCAAAAATTCAAACTACATTTATACAGTGTTTCGAAGATTGTTGTTGTAAATGATTCAAATTAAGCAATCAAGTTTATCAGATGTATTGAAATTATATTAACATCCATTTATATTTGAAGCATTAGTTTTCATCAATACAAACAAAATTTTCATCCAATCGATTCATTAGCCCAAACAATGTCTATAGATGAAAGTCTCTACAGTAAACTACAACAACATTCATCAAGAGTGTCCTTTTAAATTACAAGCATAAGTTCGGATCATTGTTATTCTACGTTGATGGGGAACCTTGAATTAATTAGTTGAGTACTTTTTTGAGTTCAAAGCTCTTACCACAACCGGGAGATGCAAGAAAAAGCACTATGATGGCTGAATCCAGTCAGTGATTGTTTGTCTTTTCCGATTTCGTTTGAACTTTTTGACTCTGTTCCTCCTTTGAGCTTCGCTTCAGGTTCTCCAAATCTTCTTCACTTATTACACCATTCAATCTCTTGTTTAGTTCGTAAGCTTCACCCATCTTTCTCTTGCATTCTTTGGTAGCTATATCATGTGACACCACTGAAAAAGAAAAATGATAGACTTGAGAAATTGAGGTGGTGAATCCAACACTATCAACTACAAGTATTTGAATCCTTCCTTCCTAAAGATATAGCAAAATCCATAATGTGTTGTATAAACAGCTCGCTTTATCTACTATAGATAAGCCTAGGAAGTATTCTCTCATGTACATCTCTATATACTCATTTCCTTAAGAACCCAAATTCCATACTTTCTGTCTATCTCTCAGCACTCTATAATATATAAGAGACTGCATCTATCTCTTAACAAGACCCATTTGTAAGAGTCCTAATAGGGGTAGTTTGAGAATAGTATTAGTATATTAGTTAGGGGCCTTATGGTATTTATGGTAATGGTAATTTATTAAGGGTAAGTTAGATATAGATAGAGGTAGGGATAGGAGGAAGTATCTTTTGGAAAATAGTTCTGGTGAAGAACTTAGCATAGTTCTTTGGGAGAGAGATAGCCCTCTCGGAAGGCTATCGATTCTGCAACATCTTTTTGATATTGTAATATATATAGTTATCTTGTTTTGTTCCGTGTATTTGGGATCCTAACACAATTTGATGAAAATTTGTATTGAGAAATATTATTAAATACGAGGGAAGGAAGAGAAGATGTCCAAAGAGTAGAAATGGGCGAAACAAATAGAATCAAGTTTTTACGATTTAAGGAGATGTTTTTACAGCTACCAATAGCTACACTCGGTTACATATTCTTTCTTCTATTTTTCTCTTTTAAATTTCGTTTCCTATTTGCTCTTTCATGGTATAATATATAAAGCTTTTTATCAGGAGGAATAGATCATGGTTGACCTGAATAACCGTAGCAGAACTACTAACCTGGCTTTGGGTAATCTGTACCAATGATGCACTTTGCTTTCTTTTGGATGCTGAGAGGAGCTGTCCAAGGCTCATATATGTACTCCCTGGGCATATCTGCCAATTAACATTTGGATTCCATTAAGGCAAAATAGGGCACAACCAATCATGGTAAAAGATGAGAAATTCAGGGTTTGTTAGGGGCAATTGCTTACAAAATAATTTCTATTTTCTTTTTAAAACAATTTCTAAAAATTATGATCAGATAAGTTTTAAAAAATCAACATTAACGTCCAGAATAAAATGGCTATAAACAAGCATCTGATTATGCAAATTCTAACTCAATTTATTCTAATAAAACAGTAATGAAAATACACTAAAGGAAATTAGAAAATAGACCCTTAGTTTATATACCTTTCAATACTGGAAGAAAATGCCTAATATAGTCACCGTTGGGGTCATACTTCTTTCCGAAAGTGAGAGGAGAGTATATACGATTATACTGACAATCAAATGCAACCAACAAGATCAATAAATATAAAAGTGAATAATTGCAGTATAAAGAAAGAGTTATCGAATATTATCATTTATCATTAATTCACATGTCATGATATTTTCATCTCATATCTAGCATTTATTTACTTTTTCTTTTTTTATTATTAAAATGATCCAGCGAGTAACAGCGTCAGCAATTCACCAAATTCAAAGCCACATAATGGTGATAGAGAATCTTTGATATTATTTTTTGAGAGACAAATTTCATTGATGTATGAAGTTCAAAGAAAGAAAGAAAAATAAGAAAATATTCTCCCCAAAGGTCCCCTAGCACTTAAGATTCTAACATTAAGATGATTAGTTGATTACTATAAAACCAATCAAACCTGATAGAAAAATGATGAACATGATAACCATAGCCAATTGCCATTGTTAATCGCCCAATCTGAATCAATCAGAAGCCTCTCAAACACATCACGTCCTTTCTCCCAGTGAACAAACTAGGTGCACAGAGAAAAAAATAAATCACAATAATGACATCGAGATAAAAAAAAATAAAAAAAATAAAGTCAATGCCTTAATATTTTCCAAGCTAAGTCACTTACCAGATCTCCCCGAGTTAGGAAACATGCAACACAATGTCTTGCTAGATGGTGCATCCAACCCCATTTACGAAGCTACAATAGAAAAACACAAAAAAAAAAAAAAAATATTGTTTCACTATCTCATGACCTAGTAGAACTATGTTCACCCACCTAAATATTAAGAGAGTATTGTAAAAGGATAAATTAGACTCACCTGCACCATGATGGCATCAATCCAAGGAAATCCTGTCCTTGCATCTCTCCAAGCCGCCAAGAGTTCATTGTCATCATTCCAAGGTATCTACATTTTTTTATTTGTTCACTTTAGCAAGTACAGCCTTAAGTAAACAAATAATGCTACCAGGTCATGGGTCAACGTTTGTTACGTTAATCCTGATAGTTGAATAGCTTAAATCTCTTTAAACAATTCTTCTAATCCAGTAGATACTGGATTTGGGTTGATTACCTCACATGATTAAACTAAGAAAGGATATCACATTTGCAGGACCGTTTCTGACTTTTTCTTTTTCCTTTTTTTTTGGGGTAACTGGGAGTCGGAGCTTTGCTCTCCTATACCCGGGACACCCGCGCCCAGCCCAAGTCCTAGACAGTTTCCTGAATATACACATCCTACTTCTACGTATCCGACGATAAAAGTACTTGGTGATTTCAAACAGTTGGTGACGTCTAAGTTCTGCATATCCTATACGTGGTAGCAAACGATTTCAAAACTTGTTGGGACAGCTACTGATGACAAAATTTTGAAACGAAGAGAAGCGGTAGTTCCATTATTCAATACTCTATAGATGATTCCGTTGTTGTTTAAATTGGATACAGGATTCTTGGACGTGAATGCTGATACCTAGTTACAGGATTCTCAAACGCAAACGCTGGGAATACATATTCCATTCACTTCTATGCATGAAGGCTACATTTATATGGCTTAGTTCAGATGAATAGAGAAGCTGTGCAATATTAGGTACCTGCTTGCATATTCTATTATCCTTCATCCGATCAAAATTAGGTGTTCCAAAAGCTGCAGTATAGAAAAAATCCCGCCATAAGAGCTGTCAAGGGAGAAATATATATTTTGTTACTAACTACAGAGACACCTTAAAATTACACGTCTCATAGGCACAATTAATTGACCTGTCCAATAAGGGAAACTGGCGGTGACGTATGCCCTTTGACATTTTTATATATTTCTTGAACACATTGGTAGAAGTACCTGGAAGAGAGACATCCAAACTGCCATAAAAATTGAAAAGAAACTTGAAATAAAGAGTGGGAAAAAGCTCGTTACTACATACCAAAGTGAAAAAAATAGCAAACGTACAAATCGATGACAAAAATTTCAACACTTCACTCACTTTCAGATAGGGTGACAAGACAGTTGTTGCTGGCTTTAAAAATGCGGATGGATCACCCTTGGGTTTCTCAAATTTTGCCACCCAATCCTGCAAAATTCCGATCAGGAAACCTTGCATGTTCATCACTGACTTACCCAAATAGGAATGTTCATTTACTAGGCTGTCTGTTCCATGGTTCTTTTTTTTTTTTTTTATTTAAAGACTATTGTTAATGAATTTAGGTGTGTTGGGAAAATTCCAAAGTATTGAATCTCTTCCTCTTGTTTTCACAAAAAGAAAGAAATAAAAGGATGAGCCCATAGAGATAGAGCTTAGAACCTGAAAGAATTTTCAGGAAGAAGCTGTACCTTGTTACTCATTGTTTCTTTCAGCCTTTTCAAGGCTTCCGTTTCGCCTCCTTTAAAAGGAGTCCATTCATCCTGCATTGAACTAATTTTTATTGCTCATGAAACGTACGGGCGACAGATTCATACTAAATTATATGAAGATTCAAACCTTTTCCATGTCTTCATAACCAAGATCTTCAATTGTTGGAACATCTGAAATCTCAGTTCTTCCAACGTCACCAACTGGAGGAAGTGAAGAAAGCGTGGGAGATAGAGGAGCACAGGCCCATGCGGGCTCACCAGCAAGCTTTAGGAAGGATTGATAAGTCAGTGGAGGCCTGCCCCCATTCTTCTCAACAATTATCATTAGAAAATAAAACATGGTGAGAAAAATGGAAATGTAACTAAAAGTTAAACAACGAATTCGACAAAAGAACACTGATTTAAAATAGAGACCTTTTAAACTAACCTTTTGAATAATGTCTGCCGGGTTGAACAGAGTATGGCTCACAGGAGAGAAGACCTCAATCCCAGCAGCAGTTGCACGATTCTGCGAGAAACAAAAATATACTATTTCGATTTCCCAAAAATGAGCAAGAAATTTTCATTTCCTTTTCTGGAACTACTCACATCTTCGAACTCAAAATTAGCCAAGGTATCATAAAACGTCAAACAAGCAAGCTTACTTGAACTCTAATGTCTAAAGCTTGGTAGTAAGGATCTGTATCGTACTCAAAGCAAAGCTTCTTGACATTCCACTGCAAGAGAGCGAATGAATTTACAATAATTCCCATTCGAAAATAGCTATATCCTTTGAGACGACATGAAAAATCGCTACAAATACCTGTTCCAAGCAGCGAATCAAGACCTCGCCAGGCTCCCCGTGCAGAACCAACAAGCGCGAGCCGAGCTTCTTGAGGTTGGAATCCAGGTCCAGGAGACTCTCAAGGAGGAACTGAATGCGGTTGAGTCCAGCCCTAGATGATCCGGGAGAAAACGCAGTGGGATCAGGCTCCATGTAATGCGGATCGATGACGAAAACGGGGTAGAGAAAATTGGCGCCCTTGGCCGCAAATTCAAGCGCCGGATTGTCGTGGATTCTTATCCCCTTCCGAAACCACATCAAGGAACTCGAACCAGACGCCATAATCTTGCTCGAATTCGAATATTGAAGAGAAAACGGTTGAATCGCTGCTCGCATTGCAGTGGAGGCCGGAACTCGACGTGGTGAGTTTGGCGCCCAAAAGCGTTGGAAATTTCACGTGAATTTGCTAACATGCGCGCATGTGGATGCAGTAAAACGGCGCCGCTGTGGCTGGGTTGAGAAGGAAGTGAGACTAAAATGCGCTGGAAAACGTGGGGGAAATACGACGCCACGTCGTGTTGGACGATTTTGTATGGCTTTAAACTAACTTGGATCGCACTTTTTTTTCTTTTTCAAATAAATTAATTTATTTATCTCAAAAAAAAAATTTTATTTATTTATTTAATTATTAAGCCTAGTGACATCATATTCGGAGTCAATCAACCACGAGTTTCAACCATGATTCTAAATATCCGTTGATACGTCAACATTTCTATAGATGTATTCAGGTTTCCATGGGTTCGACATCGACATAAAGGGGAATCGATATTTTCATCGTAGTACAAAAAAATCGACAAAATATGAAAAATATAAACAAAATGTCACTAATATATATAATATTAATATTAATTATTTTTAACTAATTTATAAATGAGAAAATGTTTATTTGTTAATTTAAATATTTTTTACGATTTTTTAATTTTTCTAACTTTTACAGAAATATTCATCAACATCGACATTTTATCTATATTTCAATGAAATTAAGATCTCAACATTTCCATCGATATCGACATTTAAAACCTTGGTTTCAACGCTTATAATTAAAACCTATCTTTTTTCTTTTTGCTAACATTTCAGCTGTTTCTTCTCTTGAATTAAAAGTATTAAAGAGATGCAAATTTGAGTATAGTTAAGTGGTAATTGGTGGTGAAGAGGACAAGATTCTTGAGGAAGCAAGTATTTTCCAATTAGAAATATATACCAAGGAAACTATTTGCCTCCTCAACAATAAGGAGAAACTTTGTCCTCTTGACAACTCATTATTATTTAAAAAATGTTTATGTTTTTGTATTTCTCTCTCTTAATTGTCAAATATTTAATGGTGATGAGGACAAAGTTTTTCCTCATTGTTGAGGAGCCAAGTATTTTCCAACTAAGAAGTCGTGAGTTTGATCTCTCACCTTGTCATGTTTTATAAACTTTTCGACTTTATTGTTGAGATATTGTGGACTTATTATGACATGTTTATATTTTACTATTCAATAATTGACTAAGAGGAAATATTATATTGTTTTTATGAGGCGATTTAAGAGTCATTTAAGATTTTTTATATGTATTTAATTATAATTTTTTTGCTAATACATGCTAGTGCAGTTAAGGTATCCTGTTGATTTCATAAGGTCGGAAGTTCAATCATCATCCCCGCATTTGTTGTCCTACAAAAAGTAGAAATTTATTTTAAAAAACAATAATAAGTGGGACTAATTTTCCGTGGGGAATCTAATCCCACCCTAATCCCCACGAGATATTGTGGAAATTTCATGGGGATGGAACTGAAACGAGACTAGGAACAAGTAGGGGGTATACACACGTTGGTCAATCGCAATGATTCTCTCCTAAACCGATCGACGTGACACCTCTCAATCGGTAGCCACCCTCATTTTCGATAACGATGACAAATCCTAGTAGCCCAGCCCTCGAATCCCTCTTGTCGGTGAAACCTCCTAGTCCCTCTCCCTCTCGCCGGTGCGAATGCTCACAGCAGCCACCCTCTGTGAAATAAACTTCCCACTTCCTAGAAACGTGATTTAAAACAAAAAACATTTGTCAATTTGAATTGAAACCAACTAGTCGGCGATATAAAAAGAAAAACCAACTGATGAACAAGTTTAGGAACGAGAATCAAGAATACTTCCACATTTCCACCCCGACCCGTAAACACATCTAATATCAATTATATATTAAATTGAAATTAAATCTAAACCATATTACTCTGCCCGTAATTTAACCTAAATTTGAAGTCGAATCGCAGAGATATGGGTAATTAAGCCGAAGCCCAAATTGAGCAGTCAGCCCAAAGCCCACATTGGTTACGAAACGGCAGAGGCCCAAAGCGACTCGCCGCCAAGACACAGCAGCCAAGGGACCAGGAAATTACCGAGCGAACTATTCGGGACCGTCCCCACCACCGTATTACTCCGACTCCTCCATTGGTTTGGGAATTTAAACTTGTTTATCATTTACTCTTGCTCTTAAATCTCTTTCAAAGTTTTCATTTTTCACTCAATTGAAGAATTCCCGAACAAGATTCAGAGCATTGTCCATACTCCGCTTAATTCTTCTCCACAGGTATCGATCGCTCTCTAAGCCTCTAAATTTCGTTGTTTCCTCTTTTTCTTTGTTTTTTTTTTCAACACCTTACAATCAATCGAATTCTGCTTTCTTTTTACTTCAATTTTGCATTTGACTTCTTTCGATTCCGTCAGTTTTCTACGTTATTTTTCCTTTTTCAGGTTTGGAGTTTATTCTTCTTTTCAAAATTGGAAGTTATATGTATGTCTCCTTTACATTGTATAGGAATATTTTAGTTATCGACTAATCGTGTTTTTCTGTGTTGATTACTACTATTTCTCTCATCTTGTTCCGTTTGTTTACTATGGCCTGCTGAATGAGTGAAAAACGATTTTTATTTCTATATTTTGGATTTTTAATCTTTTACAGGTTTGCAATTTGTTTCGAATTAAGATCATCGGAAGTATGAGACTAAAGAAGGGGGATCAAGTGGAGGTGTTGAGCAAGAAGCAGGTTTCGGGTGGCTCGTGGAGTTGTGCTGAGATTATTTCTGGTAATGGCCATACGTATAGCGTAAGATATCGTTCGTTTCCGATGACGCCTGAGGAAGCAGTGGAGAGGGTTCCGAGGAGTGCGATTAGGCCCTGTCCGCCCCCGGTCGAAGGGCCAAATGTTTGGGCCGCTGGTGATCTTGCCGAAGTATTCCACAATTTCTCATGGAAACAAGCAAAAATAATTAAGATTGTTGGAGTTGATAGCTACATAGCAAGACTACTTGGATCACCATTAGACGTAATGGTTTGCCAATCTCATCTGAGAACTCGACAGGCTTGGCATGGTGGCAAATGGTTTGTCCTTGGGAAGGTAAATTCCTTTAACAAGTTCAGACAAATTTCCCTAAACCCTTAACCTAAATACATTGTTTTTTTTTCCTTTATGTCCTATGCATTTTTAGGTCATCTGTTTGCTCATCAAAAGAATTTTGTTTCAATGATTTGCTGTGCTTTGTTTGCGTGCATTTTATTTCATTTTTCTTCTGTGTGATTAATGAAAATGCAGGAATGCTGCAATCTATTTTGTGCTTGAAACAATAATTGAACAATCATCTGAACATGTGTTTTTTTTGCGGCAGGCGCCTGAACTTTCAGGTTTATTATCTAGAAAGAGGCAGACAAGTGTAGGGAATGAGCCAAACATATTGAAAAGTAAGGATCGACAGCTAGTGGTGGTGCTTCCTACCAGACCACAAAAAAGGCAATTGCCTAGAAATTCCGAAGATCAAAGAGTATCTATCAAGAAAAGGAAAGTCGCTGAAAAAGATGTTAGGTATTTGCCTCTATTAGCAAGAACTACCGATGATATGTATTTACCCCAAGAGTTGCATAGGATTAGGTCGAACTCGCCCTTTCCTACTGAAAATATCGAAGTCTCTACAGGTGATGTTGGTTTGAGAGAGGGCAACCTCATTCCAGGAACCTCAACCCACAGTTACACGGATAGTTGTGCATCTTCTGTTGGTAGTAATAGTTCCACTGATGATTTTTTCAAGGTTCCATTTATTTCTGTAGCTCATCATAGTAATAAAGTTGAGGATGAGGATTACTACAGTGATGCTGAATCATCTACAGGATGGGGACATGGAGAAGGAGATTCAAGCTCTAATGAAGAAGTAGTATCTAAATCCCACAGGTCAGAGCTAAGCGTATTTCGTTCTTTTATTAGGGCATTGTATGCTTCTGGACCTTTAAGTTGGGAAGACGAAGGACAGGTGTCAAACATTCGTGCTTCACTTCACATATCCAATGATGAATATTTGATCGAGCTGAGAAATCTAATGTCTGCTAATAAAAGACATTCATATGATTGATAGGAACGTTTATTTTTGTTTTAAATTTTTACTTCTGTATCCCTAGACATCATGCAATGGAGTAAGTTCTCATTGTGCATCATTAATCTGAAAACTTGGGAACTACCCTATTCGTTTGTACATAATATTGAGAAATGAGAATTGCACTTTGTTCTTAGTAATACATTTTTCTTCTTGTAATATCGATATCACTCTTTTGTTTAGCTGAGCTGCTCTGTTTGGTTGCATTTTTCTGCTAGGATTTGAAATAGATTTACAATACTAGGAAGATTTCTCAAGAGCTATCCTCCTTGAGTAAAATTTGTCCTCTTCATCTGAAGGGTTCTTATATTTCCTCTTATCTGCTTTGGATAAACAGTGTACTCATTGTGTTGTATACATTCTAATCTTATAATGTCCTCGGCAGCCCATGGCACTTCATTTGAGGAACATATGGGCACTTTCCCCTTGATAAGATATGGAATAATTTGGAGGCTTTGTGGGCTTCTGGAGAGTCTCAAGATGGTGACTGGATTATATTCAGCCCCACAAATATGCATACGGCAAGCCACTTGATGAGTAATCTCTTGCTTTTTGAGGCTTTCTTGGAGTGAGTAATTTAATCATGTTTGATACCACTAGAGATGAAACTTGATAACTGAAATGAATTAGTTCTACGAAAAAAACTTTAAAAAAACCCAGCATCTAAACATTTTTCTGCATTATGTTGTAGAACTTAAATTAAACACTGGTTATATAGAGACTCCTGATCAAAATCTAGCCTCCTCTCTCTCTGTCTTGTGGGGTTGCAATTCATTTGGGTTACTCTGAAAACCAGGTAAAAGTAAATTCTCTGTAGGATGCAACTGCTATTAGATTGTTGTATGGTTTGAAACACTGAAGAAAGTCTGCAGTTGGGGAAGGAGAGTGTTCTTTTTATAAAGTAACTAAAAACTTTATGCTGTAGAAATTTGTATTGTGAATAACATTGTGGCTAAGATCTTTTCAGGGGGAAAGTCCACAGGTTTTGATGGGCAATTACCTGTCCCCATCACATTGCATTACTGAAGTGATGAAGAGAAGCATTATGTTTGTTCTATCTGCAATCTACCAAACAGCTGATGATTTTGTCAGCGAACAGAGATAGCTTTGATCTTTCATAATCCTCTTCTGATCAGTTGGTAAAGGAACTGGGTAAGGAGAAGAATAGCAGATCTAAGTAGCTTATCTATCGCTGATGATGAATGTCGAATTTTCTGCTCGTCAAATTCTTATTGTTGGGAAATCTGTTGGATGATTAAAATTTGATTTGTCTGGAAAGAATGATTTAGTTTTCTGAAGCTGCTGAGCAACTCAAAATGAAAGATTAAGATTAAGCTTCAAAGTTCAATGAGAATGCTCAGCTTCTCATTGTTGCAGGCAAAGGCTTCAGGCCAGAGTCAGCTGCTGATTTTGTCTCAGGCATTGCTTCCTTCTCCACTGCTTGTGAATTTGATTACATGTAAATTCTTCTGTAAATTGGTTCAATCTTCAAACTCTTGATTTATTCTCATGTGTCTGTTTATTAACGTTTGAAATATGTTTAAGAATAATGTAGGACAGAAGAATTATCTCATGGATGAGGGATGATGTGAGTTTTTATTAATGATGAAATTGATTATTAATTATGGGGTATTAACCTAAACTCAAACTTATCAAAATCTCCCCTTTTGAATATAATTTTGAGTTTGCATATACCTACTCTATCTCTATGAATTTTCTTTTGATTACCATATCGTTCTTAAATAATATTACAATTAAGTTTTAATTGACTCTGCCAGTCTTAGTATAGCTAACGGCTTGGGTGGGTTTCTTAAACCCCTAATTCCTACCTAAGAGGTTAGATTAGCCAATAAATGAATTGGAAAGTGATTTAGTTTCATTAATAATTTTCTTGAAGACTTTTGAAACCGCCAATTGGTCCATCAGGATCTGTGGGCTGTCGTCATTATTATCATTATCTTTTTCTTTTTGGTAAAATATCTTTGTGCTTCAATCTCAAGTTTCAACTTTGCTTTTTATATAACATATTGGGATAGAGAGTTTAACTTCAAGCAAAATAATAGATGTCAATTATCATATGTTCATTTTGATAAATTTCAACTTTGTTTTTTGTTTTCTAATACAATATTTGGGAGTGGAGATTCGAACTTACAACATTTTAGTCGAAGATTGATGTCTTAATTAGTTTTTTAGACCAAAAAGATTTGAGCAACTTTCACTCGCTTTGGTCTGCTTCATTCTTTTCTTTTGAATCACAAGAAATGATTCAATCTCACTAGACCTGACTATTAAGTTGAAAGAAAGATTTAGTGCTGCTCACTAAATTAGACTGCTAAAAACTGATGCAAGCAAAGTTCCTCTCAAGCAAGACTCCATCCAAATTTGCTATTTATTTAGTGACACCTTCTTTTCTAAACTACATTCAGGTTGACAAGTTTCAACTTTGTTATCCAATGTTATTTTCAAGAAAAATAATTGATTTTTGGTCCTGGTTTACATTCTTTTAGTAGATAGTTAACCCTTTTTTCCATGTCACATTACCAACGGTATTTAGTTGATTTGGAGTGTACTTTTTAATCATCTCGATTTATAAACTATCAAATTGAAAAATAGTCATTTGAGTTTGAATGGGATGAAATTTGCCATTTGGGTGATTTTGATTTTGTTAAAGGGTTGTTATCTTGCCAAGCCTGTTTGATTTAGTCTTCAAACAATTCATCTTAGTTTTGGTGTTTTTCTTTTCCTTTCTTAAATTGAAGTTTTTTTAGTACTGATTTTTGCCAAAATCAACTTGAATATAACAACTTACATATCACGCCTTGGATACCAACCCGAATATAAAAACTCGTTATTGAGGGTCCATTTGGTAACGTTTTTGTTTAATGTTTCTATTTCCTCTTTTTTAGTAATAAAAATAGAATTATATAACCTCAACATTCATGAATTCAATAATGATAAAACAATACTTTTATTTATATTTTTGAAACAAATTGGAAACGAAACGATAAACAATAAACTTGTTTATGTTGTTTCCAAAATTTCTATACCATTTTGAGAATGTTTCTAAAATATTGAGAAACAAGAAATAGTTGTCAAATGCTTAAATCTATTAATAAGATTGAAAACGAGAAACAAGAAACAGAAATGTTACCAAACTAGCTTTAAACATTTGTTTGGTAATGTTCCCATTTTTTATTTCTAGTTTTCACTCCATAATTTCTTTTTGTTTCTCATTTATCATTTTTAGGACGCGTCAGTATGGAAATTTTAAAAAACAACAAAGATCAAGTTATTGTTTTTTATTTCCATTTTCAATTTTTTTTTCAAATTATAAATAAATTATAATTTTATTATTATCAACTTATAAAATGCACATTAAATATTAAATAAATACATATATGACATAATTTTTTTTAAGATTTAATTTTAAAAATTAATTTTTATATAAAAACTTTACACTTTTTATTTTAAAAGTTTAGAGAACAAGAAATTAAAAAAAAAACCATTAACCAACACAATTATATTTTTATTTATTAAAAAAGAGGGAAAAAAAAGAAAAATATTAACAAACGGCATAATATCACTTTAACAAGCTAACTAAAATTAATCTTACATAATTTGATTGAATTAATTAGATTGAATAAATTAACAACCCAAAAATTATTAAAATGGACCACAACCATTTCTTAACCTAACATCTAGACACGCCAAAAATTAGTTAATTTTGCTTAATTTAGCATTATTACTCGTGTACGTTTGTCATCAAGATTCCTGTTAATGGCGATATAATTTGAAAATAACTAGCCAGATTATTTAATCTAAAGAATTATTTTTTATTATTTATTTATTTTTTTAAGAGGAAAGATTATGTTATTATTATTATTAAAGCAAATTAAGTATTGAATTATATAAACATCACCCTCCACGAGACATTATTAAGAGCATGGATTATTCTTTTTTTTTAAAATAGTATACATTATACAATGCAATTCTTTTTTCTTCTTCTTTTTTTTTCTGAGTATTACAATGCAAATTGAAATTAATCATTGAGTTAAAATAATACTTTTCTATAAAAATGTATCTCATTTAAATGACTTAGGCTTTGAGTTAAGTTAATTGAAAAAAAAAACCATATACTAAGGTTTTATTTCTGAAATAACAATGATAGAATTTTAATTATCCAACTATTTTCACATATTGTCGGGAAAAATAAACTATTTATTTGTGCTTAAACAAATTTTCTCAAATAAAAAATAATATTCTTATTTAATAATTTCATATTATTTGTTCTCCAATTGATTTTGAAAACAAAAGCCATATAAACATGAGCATATAAAATATACATACCTAAAATCATTTTATTTGAATCCAAACACACTTGACTATACAACCATCACAAACATAGCCGAGTAACAAATAATTCTTCTTTTAACCATCATAGATGATTCATTGATCCAAATTGATTAAGGTTACTTGAGAGGAAATAAGGTCAGGTGGCTGCCTTTCCGACTTTCCGAGGTCGAAAGTTCAAAACTTATTTAAAAAATAGATGTTAGGACTTTTAATTAAAATCTTAATATAAAATTTTGTCTATCTTGAAATATTATGGTAAAGTTGTGATGGAAAAAAATTAAATAAAAGTTAAAATGAGGGACGGGAATAATCACTTCTATAGATCAAAATAGATAGAAAATAGTATTTAAATATTTTATTTAAAATATAGCTCTCATAAAAGAACAACAATTGTAATATTCTCTCCCTGGTGAAACAAGGATTCTGTTTATCCGAAACTAGATCCTTCACAGTACAGAAGAATTATCTTAGCTTCCTCTTCGTTTTACGACTAGTCCAATTAAGATTAGAACTTAAACAGCGAAAGAACTATGGCTAAAAATTATGTAAATTATCCATTAAGATGATACTTAAAAATCTCATTAACTCAAATCCTTTTTCGACTCCATTAAATTTACCTCCGTGTAGAAATCGTTAGGGCAGGGAGAATACATTTGATTTTGGTAATCATTTTAATTGTTTAATTGTAGAATAACAACGGCCGGCGTGGATTTCAAGGCCGCCGGCATCAAGATGTGTGATCTACCTCTACGACGCATATAGAATGAGAGTAAAATCAGAAAACAAAGTCCAGAATCAATCGTCGTCAATCAACAATCAGACGCAAAATAGTTGCATTTCGTTTTGCAATCTACACAATGATCTTGAAGGCAAACGAAGAGGTAAATTTATTCGGAAAGAGAGATTCGCCTTCTTCCCCCAAATTAGGTCGTTTCGACGATTTACAAAAGAAAAAAGAAAAAGCAGTACAGATTTCGAAAAAAACATTACCTCACTGCGTAAGCAAGCTCGTAGATCTAATTCTTGGCTGATCTGTCCGACAAATCGGAGGCGAGACGCGACGCGATCGCGGAATGGTACATAATATCATGGAATGTGGAGCTCTCCAGCGTCTTCATGCGGAGCAGCTTCGCCTTCTCCTCCGTGAAGCAGCCGGGCGTGAATCTGGATCTCACTCGTCCGGTCTCGTGCTCCGGCTCGGCGGCGGAACCGGCGACGTAGTCCGGCTCGGACGACCATCCGAAGATCGGCGACCACCACTTCGGCGCGGCGGCCTTCCGGCGATTAGGCTCGGATTTTGCAGAGGAAGAAGAAGAAGCTCTGATCGGAAGGGGGTGGAAAACGGGGAGATTGGTCGCCATTGGAGAGGCAAAAACTCAGAAGGGTAAAAAGATTGGGAAAGTGAAAGAAAGAGAAAAAGGAGGATAAAGATAAAACGATGAAATATACGGAAGACGGTATTTAACGGAGGAGCGGAGGTGGGTTTTGATCTGGTGCTTCAGAAGCACGTGAAACTGTCTGAAGGACTGGGAGGGTTGACCAGAAGGGTATAATGGGAATGAAAATTTGAAAGTAAGGCGTAGGAAGCGGAAGAGAGCGGGAAAAAGGGGTGGAAGTGGATAAGGTTGGTGTACGTGGAGGTGCGCATAGGATGACGTGGCGTGGGGCCCACTCCACTGTACTAATTAATATTATTATGAAGGTGGTGCATTTTGCTTTTTGAGATTTCGGCTACTTTTGCGAACTTTTATTTGACTATTACGTTTGGGGCCCACCACGCCAATAATATTAGATTGTTTTTTCATTTTTTTCCCAACAAAAATACAAATATATAATTTTTTTCGAGGGAAAACAAATATATAATTGAATGATGTGTAATGGAAAACTTTTGGTATTATTGTTTGATTGTTTGCTAAATCAACACCCTTAAAAATGTGGGATCAACATAATAAAATAATATATTATGGTGTGCCAAATAATTGTACTAAAAAAATGATGTGCGAAATGGTAAATGGTAAGATTATGGATTCCGATGAAAGAAAAAAAAAAGTAAATTTGAGTTAAATTATAAATTTGATTTTTATGGTTTGAGTGGATTTTTCAATGTCCGTGATAGTTTTAAAATCTTTTATTAAAATATTAGTTTGATTTCGTTTTGGTTCATTTTTGTCTATATATTTTTAAAACGTTTATTTTGATCAATGTAATCTTAATTTTGGTTATTTTAGTCTATATCCTCTCAAAACGTTCGTTTTTGTTACTATACTTTAAAAAGGTTTCCTTTTTAGTCTCTTAATTCTATTTTTATTCTTATTTTTGCTATCACAATTTCAACATGACAATACATCCAATATTTTTCTTGAGATGTAAGTATAATTTTATATTAAAATATTTCCAGAATTTTTGTACAAAATTTGCAAATAAAGACAAAAATAGTCACCATAGTAGGACAAAATATTTGAAAAGTATAAGAACTAAAATGAACAAAAATTAAAAGTAGAAGAACCAAAATAAACATTTTGAAAGCACATAGACCAAATTGAACCAAAACTTAAAAGTACATAGACGAAAAGTATTTTAACCTATAATTTTCTATTTTATCAGTTCTTATAGTTTTAATTTGGTCTGTATGGAGTTGTCACACTTCTTCCAATTTGTGTTTTTTGTTACCGTGTTTAATATGAGATACGGTTTTTTTTTTTAATGTTTTCTGGTTTGAGTAATTGTGTTAGCTACTTATAAGTCATATTAGAGATTTGGATTTGAGTATAAAAAAAAAGGTAGATTTTTCTATTGAGTAAAAAATAATTTTTATTAACTACAATAAATTATTAACTACTTTTTAGTAGGGATAGGAATAGTGCGGGGTTGGGGTCATCCTCATCCCTGCCGCGTTGGAAATTTTCCCCATCCCCACCTCCGTCTTTTAAATTTTAGGATGGGGATTTCTCGATCGGGAATGGGTTTCCCGCGAGATACTGTCCCCGATATATATACTTTCATTTGTTAGTTTTTTTTAGAACAACATTGGTTAGTTTTTGAAAAGGATCTATAAAAAGAATTGGACTACTACTCATACAAGAAGAAATTGGAGTTAGACTTTTTGTTAAAAAGTTATAAAAGTATATATAATAAATCATATATATTTATACTACTATATATAAAAATATAAAATATTAATAAGATATTAAACGGGCAGGAACGGGGAGGGAGACGGGGCAGGACCTCCCCCATCCCCACCCCATCCCGATGGGAACCCAAATAGAATCCTTGGTTTGACCCATCCTCGATCAAATCGATGATTCTCGACCCGACTAGATCGAGTACTGTAGGGATCAGGTCCGACGAGTTTTTTTTTTTTGTCATCCCTACTTTTTAGTTCTAACTAAACTTAAATTTTTAGAATTATGGAAACCATATTGAGGCTGAGTGTGAATGGTAAGTACTGAATTATAACTCTTAAAATCATAAGGATTAAATTATAAATTTTGGAATTTAACTTTAAATCAACTAAAATTGGTGAACAAACCGTAACTAATTAGTTGTTATTAAAAAACTTTAACTTCACAAAATTAATATTTTTTATATAAAAAATATGGGTGAATATTTCAACCATCAACCTATAAGTAAGTTAAATTATTCATGTTTTAACTAGTTTTTTTTTTTTCAAACATGCTACGTTACATGAACGAGTGAGAATTTGAACCTACAACTTTTGAAGAACGTACAGATGTCTTGAGTGTTCGACTATATTCAAGTTGACCCTTAATTAATTAAATTGTGCTTAAATAGTAATAACTTAATTATAATTATTTTCTTTTTAAGTTTAAAAAGAGAGGGAGGAATTTGAAGTTTTGACTTTTGAAAAACTAAACAATGCTTTGATCATAAGAACTATTCTATGATTATAGTAATATTGCAATTTCTTGGCAATGTTAAAATTTGATCAATATTCCATATTAAAAATATTTAAGAATTATAGACTAACGACTACACTAGATATGGTATTCAACAAAAGTTGTGAATGGTAAAAAGTGCTAGAAAAAAGATTAACTGCCATAAATGCTTAAAGTGCAACTCTGATGGAAAAAAACGATAATTTTCAAATTTTTATAAATCTATAACCATTTAAAAATGTCACGAAAATTGAAATAAATTTATTGATTTAACGACACTTAAAAATTGTCATTATATGATTGAGGCGTGATTTTGACGGGAAAATAGAGATCTACGAATTTTTCCATTATTTGTAACATTTTTTTAACTGTATTGGGATTCCATGACAGTTAAAAAATGTCATAAAATGCTGGAGGCGCAATTTTAGTAAGAAAACACGGAGTTTTTCAAATTTTCGTACATTTATGACAATCTTTAAGCATCACGAAACGTAAAAAAAAAGTTGATATTTATATGACACTTAAAAGGTGTGGCAAAAGGTTTGAGGTGCTTTTTTTTTTTAGGGAAAGACGAATATTTTATAGATTTTTTTCGTCCTTTGTGACGTTTTTTGGATGTCACGAAAAGTGGAAAGAAATCCATGACTAATTTTTATTAAAGAGTAGAGATTTTATAACTATCTTTTAACGAATTTACAAATGTGCAGTTCTCACTTTTCTAAGGTACTGAAGTGAATTTCACATTTCTTCCGACACCTATAATTTGTCACCCCCACGAAGTAGAAGTTCTACCTCTATCAATAAAAATGGTTTTATAAAAACCACCTTGTTTTTTAGCTACAACAAAACACTATCTCTTTGATTCATTAATTAATTTATAAGAATACTTACATTTATCAATATTTTTTATACGAGAATGACATCGTTGTCGGTGCTCTAACAAAGGCTCTTCCCACATCCTATTTGCCTCTTCGAGTGGAGTTCTTCTCAATTTTAGAGGGCGTCCAGCTTGCTTCGCAGCTTAATGTCAATTAGATTGTAATCGAGTTAGACTATTTACTTGCCGTAAAGATGATTTATGGAGACATTAAAAATATCGACGAATAATGGAACATGGATAAGAGATATTCGTATTGTTCCTTCTTCAATTATTAGAGAAATACTTTGCGAACACATTTCTAGAAAGGCTAATTTCTCATCTCATACCATAGTTTCCCAAGCTGTAATTTCCACAAACTCGAGTATGAGTTATTTCTCTCACTTTTTCAATTGGTTTCTACAAGATGTCAGAAGGGATTCAGCATGCAGTCCACGTTGTAAATTTTATGTTTTTAACAAATTTTGTTTATTCCTGTTAAAAAAAAAAGTTTTTCTAATAATATTAATATGACAACAAATCAAGTTAGAGTTTTTCGGTCTCTTTAACAACATTATATTACAATAGATTTTGAGCATAAAAAACCTAAACTTAATTGACATATCGATTTAATATATAGTAAGGAATCATTTCATATACTCAAAATTCTGTAAAATAGATTTTGAGCATATCTCTTTTTTTTTTGTTGGGAAAATAAAGCATTCATATATTTATTATTTTTCATTGTTAAATTTTTGATAGCTAGGCTAAATTTCTGTATCAATAACATGTATTGATGGCGAGTTTTGGAGGGTTCTACGTATCATTCGAAACAGAGTGTCATCGGACAAATGAGTCTGTAACAACGATCATCGGTGTAGTGTCCTACTTAAATAGCTTCGATGCTCAAGTTAGTAATCAAAGTAAAGATAAAAGAGCACCTTATGGGATGAGTGACAAATTTTTTAGTGGTGGTGGTCTTCCCCATTTACAAGTGTTCCTGGCCAACCAGGGAGGACACTTGTACATGGTGCAGCGGTGCTGCTCGCAGTAACAGGGTGTAGACGGTCAGGCAAGGACATTATTGATGCACGGTGGACATTCTAACACCCAGCAATCAATCTATCCTTTATGCAAACCGTCATCTACATCACGCAACACGTCTACCGCCTAGCAGACGTGCAACCTTCGTCCTCCTCGCTCGTATGGTCCTCTTCCTCGGTGGTTTCACTTACACCTGTCATCCCTAGAACCTCACATTTTAGATACTCGAGTTTCTCCCTCAACCATATATACTGAAAACTTTTTAAACTCCAATAGCTTTAGATACAAATGGTAAAGTTCAATAACCAACCAACGTTGTAATCTAACCTATATTATCGCTTCTAAGTACTTAAAAAATGCATTTTCACGTTTTCACATTTTCAAGGTTTTTTTTCTTTTTTTTTTTCCAAAAACAAATATAAAAGAAGGCGCTCGTGCATAAAAATTGGATTTTATTTTATCAAAATCACAAAAACCAAAAGGAATGAACGGGAGTGTACAAAGGGACGGGGTAGTAATTTTGGAAAAATCGGAAGGGCATTTTGGTAAAAAAGGGTGAGAAAAAACTGAATCTCGAAGTCTTCGTCGAGTTATCGAGGGGGGTATTACTTACTTTTTATCTTCCCTCGCTCGCCGTCTCCCTTATCGGTTCTTTTTTCTCTCTTCGAAAATCCGTCTTCCAAATTCCTGCACTGAAAGGGAGAGGAACCCTAATTTTTTGGCTGCAAAATGTCGGGGAAGGGAGCCAAGGGTCTGATAATGGGCAAATCTGCCTCCAACAACAAGGACAAGGATAAAAAGAAGCCCGTTTCTCGCTCCTCTCGCGCTGGTCTCCAGGTCTCTCTCTCTTTCTCTACTCTAAACTTGTGTTTCTACGTTATTTCTATGGGTCTTGTGTGGATCTGTGTGTATGTCGCTTGTTTGAGGCCCATGCTTGTTTGACCGAGAAAGCTACAATTTTTTCTAATTTAGATGCGTTTCGAGATTTCCAAGCCTCGGAGTTTAGACATTGGGGGGTTTCTTTAATTTAAAATTCTCGCGTGGAGACGTATATAGTTGTTTATTACAGATGGGTCCTCTCTGCTCCCCGTGTTTCTTGGTTTCGTCTCTGTTGAGTAGTATATGGCGACTTCTGAGTTCGTTTTGTCATGGGTTTTGGTTTGTGGAGCAGAAGCAGCATGAGATCGACTATGGTGAATGTTTTGGAGGTGGGTCGTCTGAGAATCTTTAGTCGGGCAGCTCCATATCCTTCTATTTGATGTTAGAAGTAGGTGCATGCTGTAGTATTCGGTAAGAGTTGCTGTGGGACCCCTTTAAGGACATTTTTCTTTTGTAAATCTTGGTTAGTTGTGTTATTTGGTGGCTGGAGAAGTTCTCCTGCAACTGAGGTGATGAAACGGTTGGAAAGAATGGCTGTAAGACTAAGACTAACATTGTTGTACGTCGAGAGTTGATTGAAGTATTCCAAAACAAGTTAGGTATTAAGCATGTGTACAATATTAATAGAGTAGTCATTGGTTCACAGTTCTCAAGGAAATTAGAGAACTTGTTAGTGGTGCTTTGTTGCTTACCTACTGATAGTGATAGAAACCAAGGCATTGAACTGGAAATTGTGTTGAAAACTTGAAAATCATAAAAATACAGCAAATATCCAAGTAATTTGAGAAACTCAGGACAATTCTTAACTGCCCTTTACTAACTAACTCTTTAGTCAATGACTTATATGCCCTTAATATCATAATAATATTTCTATTCTAACATCTATGATCTATCTTAGTGGTATTGAAATACACTTTTTCCCCAAGGTGTGTTTGACCTGATCTCCCGATGAAAATTAAAGAATTGTATACAGAGCACAAATAAAGAAGTGTTGAAAATTTTTCTCCCATCTCTCTCTTTGTCACTCTTATTTTTGTAACTAAATTCAATCCATTCCTCTAGTCCATGGGTACAATCCTCCTCGAGATAGAAAACTAGTTGGCTGTTGCAAATAATCTGTAATAAAATGCTCGGGCCAGAACTTAGTGTGTTATAACATCTAGCCTTTGAACTCTTCAGGACCTAGTCTTATGATTCTCAACAATTCTTTTTAAATTTGGCCTATGGAGAGGTGGTTGTGTCCCAAACTTCACCAGCCCTGCCAATGACCCAACTTTCCTCTACGATCTTGATTGTAGGTTCTTTCCTCCTCTCCCCTTCCTATTTCCCTCCTTACTTTCTTGACCAACCTCATCCAGACCCACCTCCAAAGCTGCCATCTTCTCATCCCTTGCTTCAATATCAATGATGCTCTAGCTAGTAATCTCCCTTCTCACTTGCATTGTTTCTGCCTCCATTGCTATAATATCTTCCTCTCTAAAACTTTCTTGATTGTGAGAAGGTGTGTGTGCATTTAAATCAAAGGCAGGGTTTCTTTGACCTCTCTCCCTTTTCTTCATATCTCCTTATTTCGTTGTTGCCTTGCCAACATGCTTCCTGTTCCAACCATGCTTTCTGTTGGTTGCAGAGACCTTTAGATTTGTTCCTATTTTCATCAACTATTTTTCTTGCTTCTATTGTGTTTCTTTTTTCACGGCAACTGCTCAATCGAGCATCCACTCCATGCCAATCCACTCCTTGCCTTGCACCACTGCCCCTAGATGATTTTTCTTCCTTTGGTATGAGTATGAGTATGTGTTGTATTAGCCTGGTTTGTGTGGTTTTTGAAACCTTTTGTGAGGTGGTTGATTGTATTATCAAAAACAAAAAAAACTCCCTTTAGTTTGATTAAAGGAAGACATTATTACCCTTATAAGCGATTCTTTTGTTAGGTGGCCCTTTTGGCTATCTTGTGGAAAATTTTTCTCTAGAGGAACAAAAGAATTTTTCAGGGCATAGGAGCTGGGAGGAGGTGTGAGCCTTGGCCCTTGGCCCACTTTTATGGCTCCCTTTGAGTATAGTCTAACACTAAACACTTCCGTAGTTAATTTTCTTTCTAATTCTTAAGAATTAGCGTCTCTTCATATAGTTTTGTTGTTCATTGTTTTGTAGCTCCCTTTTGGTTTAACCTTTTGTTTTCATCCATCTGAATGAGATTTTGGTTTCTCGTCAAAGTAAGTGTGGAAGATAGATTGTATGGAGGACTTATATCATGGTATGGAGAATGTGGTGGGTTTTATCACTGCAGAACAAAAGCTTTCCCTCAACCAGGAGAGGAAGGTTAAGGTCTAAATAGTGCCCCCAATTGAAATATTGCTGGACACTTCTGACTATCTTTAATAATGAAGCCAAGCTTTAAGAGGATTTTAGAGTATATTCAATGCTTTGCAGAATTTTTTTGTAAGCTTTTAGGGGATGAGGGCTAGCTAACCTTTCTTAGACGTCATTGCAGGTATTCATTGTTTGGAAGATACTTTAAATCTTTCATTCAAAGCTTTTTCTTGGCTTATGTTTACCTCAAATGACCTCTTGGTGCGGTAGCCAAAATTTGTGAAAATTCAGTGACTGATGAAGTTGTGCAGCGTTTGCACTAGAGTATTGGATACCTGTATCTTTCAAAAATCAAAATATGGAAGACTAATGGAGATCCAAGCTGTTTTAACCAATATTCTTACACTGCCTTCTAAACTTTCTACCAATGACAGTGTTGGCGAATAAGATTATGAGGAACTTTTTATGGAACTGGAAGTTGGCATCATAAGGTTGAAAAATACAGCTTTGATCTGCAAATGGTCATGGAGACATTTGATCAAAGAACACTCTAATTGTGGCATAAGATAGAACATCGTTGAAAAATATGTCTAGAAATCTTTTGGGTCTTAACGACAGTGGTTTAGTAGAAGTTATTGGTCATCAGTCATAAAAAACTAGGAATGACTATTAAAGCCAGCCTAGATGTCTGTGGGAGATGGTAGAAGGTTTAAGCTATGGATGGACAATTGGAGCAAATGATGGAACTCTGAATTTTTAATTTTCAAGGCCGTACAACATTGGTTCTAGATTGGTCAAGAAGCAGATTATTTTTTACTATAGCCTGTGGATGGCGTTTTCAGTCCTTTTAATTTTTTTAATAAAGATCCTTCTTTTACGATTCAATTCAATTGGAGAATTTTATTATATTTTGATTTTGGTAGAGGTTACCCTCCTGATTCTTCTTGTGCTCTTTGGATTGCCAACGTACTATTTCGTATCACGAGAGGACTTAAGAAAACTTGTATTGAAGCTGTGTGTATGTGGATAAAACTAATTTAGACTTTTGATATCGTATTGGGAATTTGGGCGTGACGTGATCGGTAAACAATGTTGTCTTTTTGGCCAGTGATGTTACACACCATTGAGGAAGTGGTTCAGTGCATACATATATATATGTAGTTTATCTGCCTAGTTAAGCTTTTATTGAGTTTTGTCATAAATTTTTCTTGCTTTCTTTTTGTTTTCTTAAATCTACTTTTCTCATTTTGATCAGTATGCAACTTCTGTCTAGTGGCTGGGTTGATAATGTCAATGAAACAGATGAATATGCGGCGTTTGAAAATTTTCAAGGACTGCTTTTCCCTCTTTAAATTTTCTTGCATTTCTCACTGTTTTGCCATGGTGTTGGATTTGCCTGATGCAGTTTCCAGTGGGTAGGGTTCACCGGCAACTGAAATCAAGAGTTGCTGCAAACGGACGGGTCGGGGCCACAGCAGCTGTATACACAGCAGCAATCTTGGAGTACCTGACTGCAGAAGTGTTGGAGCTGGCCGGGAATGCAAGCAAGGATCTGAAGGTGAAGCGTATAACACCGAGGCATTTGCAGCTTGCAATAAGAGGAGACGAGGAGCTCGACACACTGATCAAAGGAACCATTGCTGGGGGTGGAGTCATCCCTCACATCCACAAGTCACTCATTAATAAATCCTCCAAGGAATAGGTTGTCTCAGTTAGTCTACTTCGGTTTTTTTTATGTTCAATCTTACAGTTTAGCTGAGTGTCATATGGTTGTCATGTGTCTTTGTCGTGTGTCTAATTTAGTGTCACATTATGATCTACTTTTGTGATATTGCTCTATCCATTTGGTTGGGGGAGGAGATATGATATTTTTCTCGTCTTGTAAGTTCTAAGATCAAAATATTTAATTTTTAGAGTCTGTTTTCTGACTTTGTGTTGCGTTGAGACCACTATCCATCCATATTACCCCAATGTAATTGACTTCTCATTATTCATTCATCTTCCTCTATGCCACTTCTATTTACCATTTCCATTCAACGTGTGTTGGATAAATTGATTGGGATTCGAAATCTAATCAATGTCTAGAACAAAAAATGTACAAATTATAGGGGGGTTATCTGCACAACACATGGTGGGAATAACAATATGGTTCAGAGAAAAGAGAATGGGAGAAGGGGAAAGACAGACTCTACAACATACATAGGACAACCCTTGTGGACTTTTTGGTTTGGTTGGGGGATGATAAAAAGGGCCTCAAAAACTCAACCCAAAGAAATGACTTTTTTTTGCCTATTTTCTTGTGGGTGATGGTTCTTAGATAAGAAGAAAAAGAGAAAAAAAGGGTCTAAAGGAGGGATGGAGGGAGGAAAAGGAACCCAACCCTGGTGTGCTGATGGATTGCGAATCTATCTATCTTGTTTTTTTTAATCTATAATTGAAGAAAGGAGGATGGGGGGACTGTTTGTATTATTGGATGGTGATGGTGGTGGTGTTGTCGGAGGAGTCGGGCTTCTGCAAAATTCTGGAGATGAAGGGTGAGAGTGCAGCGAGTAAGGCGCTCGGGCATTCCTCGTGTGGAAGATGTCCGCATCCAGATATCGTTATAAGTCTCTGCAAGCATGCATTACCATTTATAAATAATCTCGTAAACATTGATTCATTCAAATAAAACTATGACAAAAACTAAGTTTTTTGTTAGATGTGGAACATGAACTTATATCTCAGTCTATATCTAATATTTGGTACAATGATGAAAGTATAGAAATGATCATAGTTGTAATTTTGGTTGGTTTTAAACGAGATAAACGGAACTAGTAGAGAGGAGGGAGAGAGACGTACAGAATTACGGAGTTTGAAAGCCAATGCTTGAGAAGTGTTGAGAGAGACGAGAGCATCCTCAACTCCACCCACGACGAGCACTGGCATCTCTTCCACCGCCTTCAACAACGCTTCCGCATTTTGCGGAGAGAGAAACGTCTCGTAAGACAATCTCGCTATCTCATGCAGCGCTTCATCCCACCCTTCCACACACAGCGGCGTCTGCTTCAACATCATATCTATCATTCCAATCATCTTGAAACTTTTGGGGGTATATATAATGAATGTAATGTATGTTACCTTATAGAGATTTAGGACCTCGGTGGTTAGCTTGGAAGCATCGTACCAGGCACGGCGGTTCACCACTTGAGTTATTTCAGTTCGCAGCAGAGGCCGAACCAGGTGCTTCTTCCCCAGCGATGTTCTCAGCAGAATCCTCGCGAACCCAGGAACCACCTCTCTTGATAAGCTCACACTCAGCAACACCACCCCTCGAATCCAAACCTGCACCCAAATTCACAAACTTCTCAATTCTATTTTTCCACTTAACCAATTTAAATTTATCATTCAACAACTTCAAAATTTATACATTGAATGCGTTTATTGATCCTCTAAGCCTTTCCGCTGCCTTGAGAGCAAGCACACCTCCGTCGTCGTGACCCACTAACACCACCGAAGAAAACCCCATCTCCGAGCAAAATGAAAGCAGCAACTCCACCTGAAAATAACAGCAGCCATTCATTTCATATTCCATACAAGAAACCCAATTCACACCAACAACATATACCTATTTTCTTGATTAAAACAGACCCGATACCATCTTTTGTTCATTTATCCCATCAATTATTGTCTATGTAAACAATAATTTAAAAGCCACATGTGATGGCTACATGCAGATTTCCAAACAAATTTCGGGTAAACCAACAAAAATAGGATTTGAGGCAGTTATTAAATACTGGAGACAGAAAACACAGGAAGACAATTTTACAACAGCAAAGTGAGATCTATACTTCAATAGTAGACCCTTCCCTTTTCACTGTAAAAGACAGTAAAATTGCAGAGTGCCCCAATCACAAGCAGTAACTCTACAGGTCTCTGCCAGAAAAAAGAACATGCAGAGCACCCAATCAATTACAACCAGAAGCTCTACAGGCGCTACAAAAAAATGAAAAATGCATGATTTTCATTACCTGACTTTCAAGCTTGTAGGGATTAGGCAATTCTTTTTCTTCCCAGTCTTCAGCACGGAGCCTTGAAGTTAATCCCCAACCGGGCCGATCGTAAGCAGCAACTTTGCAACCGGTCTGCCTTGCAAGCACCCCCATCACATGTCTCCATGAGAACACTCCTCCTCCAAAACCGTGCACCAAGACGATGCCGAATTGCCCATTACTCTCTGAGTTGCCATCTAAGCTACCTTTGCACATTTCCTCTTCTTCAACTTCGTCTAGGCTTATCACAGGAATTTCATCACAAAGAACTGGAGAAGTTGTTGCAGAGCCATCCAATAGTGGATCATAGAGAGATGAACTGTGAAACTGATTGCTATAGCTTCTATGGATATTGTGTTGGTTTTTTGATAAGACGCTAAATGGATGCCTGTCAACTACTGGCCTCCCCATGGCTTTCTTTGGGGAGTTGCAACTATAGCTAGGTGGTTCGAGAAAAGCAGCAGAGGACAATGACCGCGGTGGTGACCGGGGCAAGCTGATCTTGTAATGGATGGTAAGCCCTTGGCATGTGATGAACAAACTATCGATGTCAGCGAGTAATCTAACTGGAAGCTCGCTCTCATCCCGGGCATTGCCTGAAACTTTCCACTTGATTTCACTGTCACTCTTTGGAGTTCTTGATCCGCAGGGAGTGGGAGATCGAGGGATCTTCTGGTAGCCAGAGAATACATTTTTGCAAGAAAGGGTCTGCCAAAGTAAAATTGGATGTTTATGAGAGCAGGCTCCACTACAGGTTTATAAAAACAGGAATGAACAAGCCATTATTTTTGTAGTTAAAGATTTGAAAACTTACAGCTTCTGGGTCAACTCGATGCAACAGAAGCTTTCTACGTGCTCTGCAGCTTGTTCTGTATGCCACCACCGTATGTCCAAGGGCAAAGGCTACTGAAGACAAGAACAAAACCGGCATCCCCCATGATTTCTTTAAATGAAGCTTCTGCCTAGAGGGGGAAGATTGGGCTTCAGCCTCGATTTGGGAGTTTACTGTAAAGACACAAACCTTGATAGAAAGAACAAGAATGGAGATGAAGGAGCATAAAGTCACTGTTCCGAGGTAAGGGCCATTGGAAAGAGCAGGGCCATCACACATTGAATAAACGCCTGCAATCAAACAGCATAAACATTACCAAAATGCCAAATCCGGTGACAATCGAATTAACGCACAATTATCTAATCCCTCTCATTTCTCAACAACCCAGAATACAATTTGAAGGGAAAATGGTTTAAAATTGAAGAAATAGAAGGATGATCGGGAAATCGGGATCATACAGATAATAATGAGAGATCTGATCATGGAAACAAAAGGGATATCAGTCAAAGAACTTTTGAAAGCGTATCGACGCAAATGCTCTTTGAAGCCGTAGCACCGAACGCACGTAAAGCTGGAGATCAAAATACAGGGCACCAAAATGTCTCCGATGGCCACAAGAACGGGCAACGACGACACGAGAAGGGACGCCAACATCGCCACCATAAAGAACAACGTCCTTAAACATCTCCGAATCTTATCGACAAAAAACCCGCCCTTCGCCATCAATTTGAGCCCTAAAACAGACGAAACCAACAGCCCCCTTCAACGCTCCAATTAATTCCAAATGCCCCCGATTGATCGGACAAATCTCGTCTGAAGAATAACAAAAAGAAAAATTATGTGGGATTCCGAGAGCACAGTGAAACCCTAGCCGGCGGCGGCGAGGTTAAGAACCCATCTGCAGGCGGCTTATCGGCCATTTCCCGGCGACGACTGGGAGAAAAGGCGAGATTAACAATCATATAGAAGCCGGAAAAATTGGGTGGAAGCCAATAAGAACGCCATGGACGGAAAATGGCCAGGGCTTCAAATGGATCTCCTTCTCTTGCAGGAGAAAAAAAAAAGACGAGAGGAGATCAGTAAACAGGACAATGAAATGAAACTTTGAAATTAAAAATTAAAAAAATAATAAAAAATTCTCTTTTTCTTTTGTGTGCGTTTTCTGAATGATTTTGGATTTTGAATTCCGACTCTGTCTCTCTCCTCTCTTTATAATATTTTATTTTAAGCTCTGCATTCACTCACAGAGATAAATATTTATAAATTTTTGAAAAAAATAATATTTGAAAAATTAGGGATCCTTAGTAAGCATCGTGAAAACCTTCTGGATTAATAATATTAATAAGACTAAATTACAAAAATATCCCTGGACTTTGTATTTGTTTCAAAAATATTCCTCACGTTTTAAGAGTTTCAAAAACGTTTCAAAAATATCGTTTGAGTAAATATTTGTTGATATTTTCAATTGAAAGTTGCGTGACATAATATGAAACGACATGATAATTATCGTCTGAATTCAATCTAAAAAGAGAGGAAATGTATAAAAATCTATCGTTTTTATAAGGTGGTTTGTGATACAATTGTTTAGAGATAATGAAGAAGCAAACTCTCTTAACAAAAAAATGAAAAAGACTTTTAAAGGTAAAATTGTAACGTCAATTATCACATGGTTTCAGATTCAATCCGATCAATTTTTGAAATAGTATTTTTGGAACATTTGATAAAATGTCAACAGTGTTAAGCTTTTGGAATAATTGGGGTATTTTTGAAATACATGACAAAATTTTAATGGTATTTTATTAAATTTAGCCTATTAATAAATACCCTTCACCAATTTTCATTTTACCAGAATACCCTTCTTTCTAACAACTTTTTTCTTTCTCTCCACAAATTGGAAGTGTCCTTTAATTATTGATAATTAATAATATCATCCAATCTCTAACGCTCAATAAATGGTCATTTTTTAGGAAATTATAATTGGTAACGACAAAACTATTACTAAATAGGTAGTGTACAAACAGAAACCTTTTTTTTTTTTGTTGAACAGAAACTTAATATATTATTTTTGTGGTTTTTAGGTAATTTTTCATTTTAAGATACACTGTTAAAATTTAATCAAATTTAAAAGGCAAAGTATTGACTTTTAGATTTTTTTTATTTATTTTCAACGTTTGTAATTTACTTAAGAATACAACACAAGGGAAATATTAATAACTAAGTATAATTAAAAGTGTCCATATGGTTCAATTGATTTATATATATATAAGTAAAAAAAGTTATTCCACATTTAAAAAGAAACTACTCCCCTACACATCACTTGCTCTTGATGTCCCAAGTTTTCAAGTTGTGATAATAAAATTACTCATCACTTGCTCTTGATGTCCTAAGTTTTTTACAAGTTGAGATAATAAAATGAGATTAGAATAGAGATTTACCATTATTATTCTTTTAATAATTGTCCAATTTTGTGTGACGAGTAATAGAAAAGTATTGTCATTTCATAACTATATACTTTTGTTCGAGTATTATGATCTCACATCAAATCTCTGCATGACACACAAATACAAGGCACATAAGTAAATTGACACAATATACTCGCAAAAGCATAAATCTAACTATTTTTTTTTTCTTTTTTTGAAATAACATAACTCATCTGGTCAAGACATATTTTCGATTAAAATGGTCATAAGTTTGAATCTCTACTCTCACATGTTATTGAATAAAAACAAAAGAAAAGTAAATCAACACAACATCAAAATGAGATTATCATTATTATCTATTCAAAATAAGGCACAAATTCATTTTGGATTGCCATTCAAAAGAAATTTACATAGAGAGACAGAGCCTAAGGTTGAAAAACTCACTCCCATGTGTTATTAAAATATACTAAAAATATGTCAACATGAGTATAGTTTAGTGGTTGAGATACTTTCTCATTCTACAGATGTTCAAGATTTTATATCTCATTCTTACATTTATTGTACAAAAAAAGTTAAAGAAAAATACACTTTTAATCCCTAAGATTTGAAGCAACTGTCTGTTTGATACCTTGAGCTTCAAAATGAGCATTTTTTGTCCCTGAATTTTGAAGTATGTGTCTATTTGATGCCTCGAGTTTCGAAATTGATATTTTTGATGATTAAGGTTTGAGAAATATTTTTAAATGGTCATTTGACCATTAATTTTCACATAATTTTAAATTATTACCAATTTAAAAATATACGTAGGATTGAAAATTTAGAAACCAATTTTATAAGGGATGAAAATGCAGTTTTGAACCTAAAATTTGAGGAATAGTTAACTGAAAAGTGTGCGGCGGAGAAAGGGGAAGCAAAACGGGGGAAAGCAGGCGAGCGACAACCCCGAGAACGCGACCGTTAAACGGTGGGGGAGAGACAGAATTTGAGATTTTTGTCGGGGGAGGGACCACAAACCAATATCAAATTTTAAAAAAATAAAATCCAATTACCATTATTATTATTATTATTATTATTGTTATATCAGTTTTATTTTTAACCTGTTTTATTATTATTATTATTTTTTAACCTGTTGTTGTTGTGTTGCGCGCAGAAAATATTATTTAAATAAATTAAAAAAAAAAAGAGAAAATGAAAAAGATACCCCAGTGGCCAGTGGGTATGGTCACGTCACGTTCGGACAGAGGGGCAGGAGTGGGGCCCACCATCCACGTGGAAATCATGTACAGGCTGTCACTGGTGGGCCACCGTGTCACGCTTCTCTTCTCCTTCTGGCAAATGCTCCTCCCTCCGAATCTCCCAATTAAACGCCTGCCACCCAGGCCCCGCCTTTTTTTTTTCAAATTAAAAAAACTAAATATAATATCTTATAAAATTTTTAATTTTACTCTTAAAGTATAAAAAATTCTTAATTATGTCTTCAGATGAAAGAAATATGTTAAAATCTATTTATATCGAGTGATGTATTATTAAAGTACATATTTAGAAACATTGATATGCCACTTGGATGAAATGGAATAATTTTATTAATTGGCCGGTTGGAATATGAGTAGTTTTTTCAAGTGTCTAAACATATTAATATGAAAGTAATTCATTTATAATATTAACTTTTCTTTAAAAAAGTTTTAAATTTTTATGGAATGATCTAAGTGAGAATTTTAAAAGGTTACGGACCAATTTGAGAATTACTTGGGTGGGTCGTCTTGTATATATTTAGTCCGTATTTTTAACTCCCACATGCAATCCAATCATATAATTTCAATTTCAATTTAATCTATTTTATTTTAGTTTCTAAACTTACAAATGTCTATTTTAATGGGAGTTTTTGCTAGCTTTCTAATCCAGAGTATTCTTAGTAAAAGTTTTTTTAGCGCGAGATGCTTATTTGTTAAATATACTATAAATAAACTAATAACAGACACAATATTAAAAAATTATAATTGTTGTTATTTTATTTTATTTTTTTTACAGTAAATAAGATGCCTTCTTATATCAGGTTGATGTGTTCATAGGTTAAAACTAGAATTAAAATATAATATATAATAGCAAAATAACAAAATAATTTAAATAAACATGGCAAATGAGTACATTTTTCATTATCATCAATGGTCCTTTCTTTCTAAAGTTCGAAGAAATATTTCAAAACTACAGTGCGAGCTGTCTATTTCGAGATATATATATATATATATATATATATATATATGACCTGCAAATTCCATTTCACAATATCTTAAAAAGAGACAAATTCAGTAATGGAACATTTTTATTTTATACATTCAGAACATTTTACTTCACTAAACCCTCTTTTTTGTTTTGTGTAATTTTTTCTCTTATTATTATTTCTTTAAGAAAATCTAAATGCTTCAGCTGGACGTTGAGGGTTTCCAATAATTAATTTGATTAATTGACGTATAACGTTTAAAAAGTTTGGCTCTCTATTATTTTCGAGCTTTGAAAATTACTAAACAAACAATATAATTGGTCACTTTTATTTTGGCTTGGTGTCAAATTGGACCTACAAATTTTATGAGCTTTAATTTTTCTTCTCCATAGTTTGGTTAAACTAAATAAATCGTCTTTGTCATTAGAAGTTGTTATTACATTGAGTTCGTGATACATTTTTCTACTATAGATATCTCAAATTTTTGCTGATTTTAACAAATAATTTTCAAACACGCTGTTGATGTGGATCTAACAATAGAAGCTTTAGATGACCTATAGTAGAGAAAGCAAAATTTGAACATCTAATTACACTCCCTTGCCAATTTATGGAGCGTCAATCTAGCCACAATCTAGTATATGTAGTGATGTCTTGTATAGCTTCACACAAATATGAAGAAGACGTCTGTCCAAAGTATTTGGTTTATGTTTTAAGAAAATTCCGTGTTGTTAGTTAGTTCTAATTTTGTATTTTCTTCAAAAGAAAAAAAAAACCCTATACTGTGTGAGTAAAAAACATGGTACACACATGCTAACATGAACACAGCCGTAATTGACGTCTACTCGCTCTCTTGAGGTCAAAGGTTGGAAGTTCGAACTTCCAATCTTTAAAAAAAATATTAGTTTCTTAATTTTTTTTCAAGATGGAATCTTAACCAATTTTTTTAATACATCAAATGTAAAGGAAGATTTTAACCGATTTAAATCATAGTAACCAAATTTGGAGGTGGTAATTTAAGTGCAAAAAGGAAAAATAAAGGGATGGGGGATTGATGTAGGGGGGCCCGCCAGGTTGCAGTTTTTTTTCTGTCAGGTTAAAACATGTAATGTACTGTTACTGTTTACTGTTTACTGTGGTGTGTAGGGTGTAGCCGTTCAGCTTCTAACTTTTTATTTTTCACTTTCTGTCCTTTGCTATGGCATGCGTTACTCATCATCACTTTTTAATTACCCAATAAAGGAATTACCTTTTTTCCTTCTTCATATTATTATTACTTTTATTCTTTTTTTTTTTTTACCATCATATCATATGATACCATCTCCACAAGTGTTCATGTTCTTCCTTTTCCAATATTTTAGAAAACATACTCTTTCAGCGTTTATGAGTTTTCAGCTATACATTTGTGTCTCTATGTTTTAAAATCGTCCATTTTGCCTATTTGATTTTTAGAAATAGGTTTAAATTATCTATTCATTAATAGATCTATTAAGTCTCTAATAAAAAGATGACTGGATTACGAGGGGAAAATTTATAGATCGTTTTTTTCCAATATTTTTTAGAATAAACGAAAAATTACTTTCAACGTATTATGAACCTGATTTAATTCATATAGTTGAATAAAGTTGTGGAAATAAGTTATTTTAGTGCCTATAGATTGATGGGGTTACTGGGTGGCTGTTACTGCAAATTGGGTTTCATTATTGCGATGTTCATCGTGTAACGTGATATAAGGATGAGCATGATAATATTATACCCTATCATAATATACTTGAAATCAAGATCGTGATGTTCATAATGTGATGGTTAAACATGGTGTGATCGGAAGATGAATATTGCAATCTTATTCGAAGAAAAGATCGTGTTGCGTGATGACCCTGTAGTTGCAATCTCGTAACTCAAATTTGCTACACTAACCCAATCATCTTTCATTATAGACTTAATCCACTAGCGGAGAGACTACTTAAACATCTTTCTAAGCCATTATACATACACATAATTCCACTCTCAATCTTCTTCTTTTTTTCCTTAAAAAAAAACCTTTTTTTTATATTTTAATTAGAGGTTGGAGATTTAAATCTCAAATGTATAGAGAGTAAAACAATGCTTTGACTAGTTGAACATATCGCCGTTGAGGAAGCCGTTTTTAGTTATTGAGAGCCATAAAATTAATGTCACCATAAATATAATTCTCTGTTCTCAATAATTTTATTTTTGGAGAACCGTTTGCTCAGTCAAGTGAGTATTTTCTAATATAACATATGAGGGTCGAGATCGAACTCGCAATATCTTGGTTGGAGATATATACAGATCTATACTCGCTTTCGCTCTTAGTTAAAGTTAGTTAAATTTTACTTTTTGGAACAAAAATAATATACTTAGTTGATTAAACTTTTCTTTTTTTAATATGTGAGTTGAGTTTGGATGTTCTATTAGGTTGAATTTTGAGCAACCTATCGGTTAATTCATAAACAATTTTCTAATTTTAATTTAAGAAAGACATTGATCAAATTTTATGAATTTGAAACTAATTTATTGGGCCAATTACGTGGAGAGAAGCCTGTGGAAAATAGAAATAAAATTGAATTGAATAATTACTCAGAACAAAATGTCAAAGACCAACTTCCAAGGAAATGGACAAAATTTCAAAGCAAGATTCTCAAAGGGGGCTGAAATCTGAATATATCAGGATCTAATTTCTGACAAAACGATTTGAGAGTTTTCTGAATTATTGACTTAATAAAATATATAAGTTTGTGTTTTTCAAAATAATAATAATAATAAAGTTTCAGATTATAAATTAATTTGGCAATTAATTTATATTAGTCAAAGGTGAACAAATTCATGTTTGACTTCGATCGTTGTTGTTCGAATGCCGGTCATGGCGCCATTCTCTAAGCTGCCATGTGTTTTAAATTAATTAATAAACAATATAGTTTTTTTTTTAAAATTCAATAACTAGATGATTTGGTGATCAAATTTTTATGTCAATAATTATTAGGGATTTGAACACCTCATATAATAAACTATTTGAAAGCTTTTTCTTTTTTTTTTAATCGAGGAATGTTTGGACCAACTATTTTACGTGTATTCAGATTTCACAGAACGAGATAATCTCATAAGATTTTGATATTCTAAATATGTGATTACAATGAAATATGAACCTATTTTTCTAAATTTATTTAATTTTTTTTTCTCTTACATCAACCACTAAACAACAATTTCAGGGGAAGAATCAATTTCAGAATTAATACTCTTTGTCAGTTAAATTATTGTTTGTTAAAAATTGAAGGCTACAGATATAGGCTTTCTTTTCAATTAGGTCGAGTTATAATACTTTGATGCTAGTATTGGTTTGAATGCTTTAATTATCGAGTTATATATATCTAACATTCATTTTAAATTTTTATGGAGTAAAATTGAGTTTTTTGTTCTTATTCTTTTTGGCCAAAGGGAAAATGGGATTGAGACCCTATATATCATGATATGATACGTGTGTTTCTCCACCATACACTAAAATGAGACAAAAGGGTCCATAAAAAGTAACCAACTTTTTATTCACACTATTACTTCAACTATTAGCCATTGATATGTGGTGGGGGCCCTCTATGTTCTTTCATCCCAAAATTCAACTAATAATTTTGACATCCTCAGCTGTTGGCACAGTGACAAGAAGCAACATCCAAGATCCATGTTTGAACCTTTCTGTATCGAAGTAAAAAAAAAAAAAAACTAATAATTTGATTATTTTTTTTCAACTCAAATGACCTTAATTCTTCTCTCTTAGAACCATACTTAAATATTTATGGGTCACCAGTCATATTTTACTTTTTAACAGACAAGAAAAAGAAACAGAGAAAAAAAAAAGAAATTTTTTTTCTATATGTTTCAAATCTGTTAAATTTTTATTGGTAATCAACACAAAAAATGTGTATTATTTGATAGATATCTAAATGTTATTATGTTGATGTAGAGAAACTTAAAGATTAAATGAATCTAGGATGAAGAATTCTATACATCATGTGTGTATATATATAGTTGACTAAGTACATAGACTTGGAACAAGTCAAGGTCCACGACTATTAGGAATGGTTGATATTACAAGACATTTCTAAATGGATATTGCTTATGGCTAATCAAAATGTCCACAAATATATCATCCAGAAACTCATATCCAATTATTTTATTAATTAAACTTGATCATAGTGGAAGCACACTCATATCTAACTCACCTCAAAATATTATCAATTGGTAACATTGAAAAACAAAGAAAGCTCAAAACAATTCAATTGTTAGAAAAAAAGAAGAGATATAGTTACTTCATGTTATTATTCGATTTAGAGTTTGAAGTTCACATTCGAACCTAATGATTTCCCAAAGTCATATCTACGTATTTAAATACATGTATACCTACTTAGAATATGTTTCCAAGACTTTAAATACAATTCTATATCGACTAAAAGTAAAAAATACGATGGATACATAACATAATTGTAAAAATCACATATTCATTCATACGAGACACTTTGAGTTGAGTCTACAAATAAAATAAAATAAACAAACTAAAAAGTACACTCGTTGTCAAAAATTATCAAATGAAGTCGTCATAATAATGCAGGGCTACCATTAGATACGAATTTGAAGTACGCTTTGTAATTTTTCTATAAGTGTAAAACTACTCGTCATATATATTATGACAATCTCTTCCAATAATTTCTTTACCTTTTTCTTTTCAACATCATATATCTACCCCTAGATTTCACGTGGCGTGTCGAATTCCGAGAAGAAGATTGGCGAGTGAGGTGGTTAAAACAAAAAAAAAAAAGAGAAAAGGAGAAAAAAAAAAGATGTGAAAGATGAGATTCCATGGTAGTTTGGTAGGGCTTAGGGGAAAGATAATAATGCAGGCAAGTTGTGGTGTGGGAGGGTGCATACTTAGTACCGTGGTCCCTCAATGCACCCACCCCTTAGCAACCTTTTCCCTTCGCCTTTCTGTTTTAACAGTCTGGAATTTTTGGATCCGTAACAGTCCCATTATTCCATTCCAAATTTATTTTGTTTCTCTGTTTCTTAAAAAAAAAATAGAATTAGAGATGGTTTTTTTTAATACATGTTGGGGGAGATTCGAATTCACAGTCTTTTATTGAAGGTATATGTCAATTACCGTTGAGCTATGCTCGCTTGGCAAAAAAAAAAAAAATTTAGAGATGTTGTTTTGTACCTCTAACTTTTATAATATATGTCTTAATCGGTTGATCCCCTCATTTTCTTCTTAATTGTACTGATAAATTTAATTTTACTTTTTTATTTTAAAAAATTGAGTTTATATAACAATAAATATTTTATATCAACATCAGGAATGAGCCAACTAGGAATGATCGACTAGTCTACTGGCTGATATGGTCAGCCTAGGACCATTGTCAATATAGGCCAATATGTTGAGGGTAGGGATAAAAGTGGCCCAAAGACGCCTCCGAATTAGAAGATTTCCTAGGTCATGGATCGTCCAAACTGTCAAATCTAAATTCAATTCCAAGAGAGAAGATATTCTATTGACCATAAGTTTTCTATTCTATAAATAAAAGGTAAATATTCAAGCTACGCTACAAAAGTTACCTTCAAGTACTAAGAGTGTGTGGCTGGCTCCTCACAATATGTAGTTTTCTGTTTTGTAGGTTTTATTAAATCATTTTAGCTTAGAAAATTAGTGCGAATTTCGTACTTACATCAAGCTAAATTTACACCTGAATATTAAAAAAAATTTGAAAATCATAATCAATTTGTAAAAATAATGTATTTATTTTTTCAAATTTTTAAAATTAGACTTATTTACTCACAATTTTTTTTAATTTCATACTCTTAAAAGGAAAATTTTAAAATCACAGTCAATTTTTTTTTTCTTAACGTTTTATTAAATTTGGTTAAGATTTAAGAAACGTGTGGATTATAGGAGTTTTGATTTTGAACAGCAATGAAATTTAATATTTGGATTAAATCCCTATTAGCCGTTAAATTTTGAAAATTGTATTTTTGATAACGCAAAGCGGCCCTACTCGCCACCATTATTTAATTTCAATCTTCATGATAAGATCTTCCTTTTCCCACTAAATGAATTTAACAATGCCATCGGTTTTCAAATTTCAACACATCCATTTAAAATCATTATTTCATTTTTCTTCCAATCCATATTGAATCCTTTACATTAATTTGTCTTTTTATAATAAATAAAATAAAATAAAGTAACATTTTACTTGATTTGATGTTTATTTTGAAACAAAGAAGTAAAATGTAATTTTTATCTTCTAGTACTAAACTAAAACTAATACTTGTAGAATTGGAAATCCGAACACACGATATTTTAGTCATAATATGTATCAATACAATCATTCATACATATCATTACAAATGTGAGAGTTTAATTTTATTTATTCAATAACATATGTGGATTATGATGTAAATTTCCAACTTAATATATATATATATATATATATATATATATATCATTTATCACTGAATTAAATTCGTATTTACGTCTAATTATAGAGCTTGGTATACATTGTTTTTTTCCTATGATAGCTAATCAAAAGCGTAATAAATGTCTGGTCTCGTGCGCGCCCTCTTACCTGATTCAAGTGGAAGTGAATGCAGCAGAGATAGTAAAGCTATTGCGTGGTGAGGCCGAAGACCTCACCGAAATTTTTTTGCTTATTCATTGGCAAAAAGAGCGATTGAACGGATGGAAAGCGAGAGATGGATGTTGTGTTTTCCAAGTTGGCTGACACAGTTGGCCAATAAAGACTAGCATTACTTTTCAAAAGAAGAAAAAAAATCAAGCGTAATACAGGATTATTTTAGTAAATTTTCAATTGAATTTTAAATCCTAATAATTGGAACCAGAAAATCTAACTCTAGTATACTTGTATGAAAAGATTTATTTAAAAGAAATGCGACATGTTTAAACAAAAGTACACAAAATTGCATAATTTCCTAGAAAGTGAGTGAAATGAGATGATATTCTTACAATAGTAATCATTTCCACAAAGAGTGGCTGAAATACAACCAAAGTCCAATCACAGTCAAATTATTAATAGCGCAAAAAATCAACACTTCAAAAATCTAAATATATATAGTCAAATTTGGTTAATATATATTTTGATACAATATTTGAAATTAAACTTAGAATGACAACAAATACATCAATCTAAATTGATATATTAAATGTTAATTCGAGTATAGTCAAGTGTACGACATACTTTGTTACCATTCAAAATTGATGCTTTAATCTTGCTGACTTGAAAGAATCAACATTATAACTATACAAAAGCATATATATAGAGCTTTGTCAACTTTGGATATCTCTCATCACTTTTTTTTTTCTTCTTCTCGTCTTATCAAAGAAAATAAATAATAAGTGCTGTAACATTTTAATACTTATTAATAATTAATTATGGATTTATTTTCATTAACGTGATATAGTCCAAAGTAATTTATATTTCGACCTTAGTTATTTTATTAATGACATTTGATTCGATTTTCCAGAACTACAGTAATAAGAATAGGGAAAAAAAATTATTATTTTTAGGTCGGGGAGAGAAAAGTACTACGATGCTGACATAATTTTAAATTAGAAAAAAAGAAAAAGAAACAAGCGTGACATATTTTAAATTCGAAATAATCTTCTATCGATTGAATTTTAGTCTGTTGAATTGTACATCACCATAGTCTATAGAATAGGAAATAATATTATTATACCAAGCTGATCAATTACGAAATTGATTAAAAAAAGAAATCAAATTCCTCTATGATAATTAAATGCATTATTGGCACTAATCAAACTCCTTAATCATGGGTGGGTTTGACCAAAATGGCCTGGAAATTGGGAAATTGTCTTTCCTGACTAGATTTTTCTTTTTTTCCTTTTTCTCTCCAACGTGTTTTAGAAATTATGTTGAAATCCTTTTTCCAAAAAGAAAAAGTCAAAGAAATGGTTGGAGTTTGGGCTTAGTTGATCAATACGGCCCATGTTGAAGTGGGCTTTTAAGACTGGGTGGACCCTGTTTATTACAGTGGCTAAAGCCCAAAGGAAAGTAAATAGAGAAATTATGGTAAATAGATAAAATAATTAAAGTTATTATAATAATAGTTGAGTGTGTATTTAAATGGAGTAAAATCAATTATTAACGATGGTGAGCCCTGTCAAAGCGAGCATAGCCTCTCCCACATGTTGTATATATAAAAAAAAAAATGATGGTGAGCCATAATTTAGAAAATTGTTTATAAAGTTAAATAAATCATTTACTAAGGGGACATAATCGCAATGGTACGCTTAACGGTAATTGACATATATTTTCAATCAAGACTTTTGTTTCCCTAAGGCGGCATATTTGTTTTTCCTTTATACTTTACTCAGATTCGTTTTTATGCTCTTAGCTATTCGGTTGATTCATCTCCAAACAAGAACCATCGATATACAAATATCATTAACCATAAAATTTAGTGAGTAACGCCAAATCTTTCTACGGATTGCTTGTTGAAAATGATTTTTAGTGACATTATTCGTGTAATGTCGCTAAAAGAGCGTCGCAAAAACTCCTTTTTCTTGTAGTGGTAGTTCATATTTGGTTACTCGAAGCTCACATGGAGGCACTTAAGTCAAGGTATATGAATCTGGTGACTATTGGTATGTTTAATGGTAAATTTCGCCCTAAAATCCACCTTCAATTTTTTTCACCCATTTGCTCTCCCAAGTTCCTAAAAATTTATCGTATAACCTACCTCGATTTTAAATTCAGTCCAACTATAGACAACTAAACTTAACAAAATTGGATGGAATTAATAACAAATACTTATTTGATATTTCAAAATTGAGATACAATTTTGAGAGCTGAAGAACTAAAATTGTAACGAAATAACATTGTTGGAATCTAAAATGGCAAATAGCAAATAGCAAAGACCGAGGTTGATTCCGACGTTACATTTGTGGCTAAAGGCGGTGTGGTTGGTTGGTGTTCACGTGTTGGATCGTACGATGCTTAGGATTTTATCCGCTGCGATCACGATCACATCATCAACGGCTCTGATTCGCCGTACTTACGATCTCCACGTGGATATAACCGTCGAGGTGGTTGGCCTGTCACCGCACGATTTCATCAGCCGTATTGATTTGAAACGCTCGCGTCACACACGATCACTCTCTATGTCCTTTTAGGGCACACAATTTCGTCTCACTTTGATTCCAGATCTTCCCATCCCATATTCCAAACCAGACATCCATTTTTCCTTCCTTTTTTTTCCTCTCTTTTCAATAATTATTTTTAACCCTTTTTACATTTATTTTATTTTCATTCCTCATCTTTTAAATTTGTCTTATTTTCGAATCTTCATACCCATTGATGATAGTCTAAGGGTATGGTTCCAATTTTTTGTCCATTAAATTTTGAAAATGTTTCTCGGGAGGTTTTGAACTTTAAAGAATTTTACTACATAGTATCTAATAACTTTGGACTTGTTTTATACAACCTATGTAACTCTAATACACACCAACTTCAAAATATTATTACGCATATTCAAAATGATGTTATCCACGAGTTAAACAATTATTGAATGAATAATTATAATAATGTATGTCAATTACTGCTGAACTATGTTCGTTTTGACAATATTAGTCAAAATCTAATGACTTAGTACTCGTCAATCAGCACCTAAAATATTAGTAAGACGGTAAATAAAATGAAAGTGAATTACACCCATGCCTAGTCCTTTTCCAACCTTGTGGTAGTGTGTATAATTAAACATTTGGGTACATACAAATTACAATTCTGCAAAGTATAAATTTGAAGAGCATGATCTGTCACATTGGATGGTATATTTTGCATTTATAATCTTTGTCTTCTCTATCACATGCTCTGCTCTGTTTTCCTCTCCAACAGAAATCCCCACTCTGCAACACCAAAATTCAATCTCTGAATGTTTCTCCAAAATCCCAATTCCACAGAATGAATCTCAACCTCAGCCACCAATCTCCGCCGCCGGATTCCCTCACATTTCCGGCCAAATTCTCCCAATTCGGCGACGCCGATCAGTTCTCCTGGTTCGACGACGCCACCATTCTCGACATCGATTACTTCGTCAAAACTCTCTCCGGCATCAAAGCCAACGGCGTCCGCACCGATTTAATCGGCTCTCTAATCGCGCATTACGCCGCCAAATGGCTCCCCGATCTCTCCGACGAGCCCCGCCTCGCGAATTTCCACGAGTCCCCCGAGAGCGTGACGAATTCGTGGATGAAGAAGCGGTTCTTCGTGGAGACGCTGGTCGGAGTTCTGCCGCCGGAGAGGGATTTGATTCCCTGCAATTTTCTGCTGCGGCTGCTCCGGACGGCCAGTATGGTCGGTGTGGAGCCGCCGTACAAGGCGGAGCTGGAGAAGAGGATTACGTGGCAGTTGGACCAGGCCTCGCTCAAGGAGCTCATGATTCCTTCCTTTAGCCACACCTGTGGGACGGTGCTCGACGTGGAGCTGGTGATTAGGCTCGTCAAGAGGTTCGTCAGCCTTGACGACGGCGTCCGCAGTGGTGCTGCGCTCGTCAAAGTAGCTAAGCTCGTCGATTCTTACCTCCCAGAGGCCGCGATGGATTCGAATTTGGGATTGTCGGAGTTCGTTGAGCTCGCCGGAGCCCTCCCCAGCCACGCCCGAGCCACTGACGATGGCCTCTATCGAGCCATCGACACTTATCTCAAAGTAAGAAATATTCAACTTTGCACTAATTGACTACTAATACAAAGAGAAAAATAAGATAAATTTTGACAAAATATCAATGAAAAATATTTTCCCCCTTGGGATAAAATCTTGTCCACATAGTTATTAAAAAATTCACGCCTAATTAATTTTTGTAGAAGGTCTATATTTTTACACTTCTCTTTTTTAATTGTCAAATATTTAATGATAAGTAAGCACAGGATTGTTTCTTACTCTTGAGTAGTCAGGTATTTTTCAAATATCAATTACCTTGAAATTTTTATACGTAGTAGTGTATTTATCATTCATCTTTTTCTGACAGCTAATAAAAAGTTTAAGATGCTGTTGGATGAATGTCTAAATATTCTTAAGATAGAACCGTTGGCTCTGTGAAATGGGGGGTAAAAAGGGAAAAAAAGAGAAGAAAAAGAAACCTTATCTACAGAGAAAAAAGGTTAGAGATTCTCTGGTAGGGATGGAGGGGTGTGTGGGTTCCTCCAATTGGCAATTTCTCTTGTCTTATTACTGTGGAGTGTGGGAACAGTTGGTAAAAAGTTATCATTTTTTTTTTCTTTTTGTAACATCTTTTCACTCATGTGGCCTAAGCTTATATTCTTTTGTCTATTTTTTGAATGGGACCCAATTGATTAGGTAGGGAAAGATTTGTATTGTCGTTGTTATGAGTTTCTCACGGATAGAAGAGAGACGAATCTAAAATAGAGTTGTTTTTTTTCTCGAAAGAACGAAGGATAAACAACTTACTAATAAATAGGTTTTTTCTTACTTACATACTCACTACTAAGATAAACTTATATTATTTAGTCGTAAATTTATATTCTTTAATCTATTTTTGAAATGGGTCGGGTACTATTGAGTAGGTAGCGAATTGTTCGTTATTGAATCTTTGACAAGTAGGAGAAAAGAAAATAGAAGAGAGTTTTTCATTTTCTAAAAGGAAGCATAAAAATTAAGCTTACGAGTAAGTAGGTTTTTTCTTACTTGCTCACTATACAAAAAATTGACAACAATTTATTCTATTTTTCTCTCTTTCTTTGTATATTAATCTCTTCATTATCATTTTTTAATAGTGATGAGTCGATAAACATTTATGTTTATAAAAAATAATACGACAAAGTTTTGGATTATTTGCTAATCATGCTCTCTCTTTTCTTTTTGTTTTTAATAATGGTATTTTAATAAAATTTTTAAACAAAATAATTTTCATTTTTTGTTTTACTTTTTTTTTTCAGATTAATAGAAACATAAATAAAATTGTTATTTCATTATCTTTACTTATAAAATGCATTATAATATCTATATAACAAAATTAAGTAACATAATATTTTTTAATGTTCTTCACAAAAGAAAAAAAGATGTGTTTTTAAGCAGGGTGCGTTCATTTTTTTTTTTAAATTTAACATTCTGGAGAATAATAAAGTAGCTAAAACTATATTATTTTTCAATAAAATATGCAAAAACACGTAATAAGTTCAGGAATACGCTAACTGTTGATGATTCTATATTGAAAAGATAAGAAACCTAACTGAATTCATATAGATTACTACCTTCGTTATCAATTAATTTTGGGACGAAATCTTAATTGATTTGACATCTTTTAAATTTCAAAATGCAGGCACATCCCAGCCTATCAAAGCAAGAAAGAAAGAGTCTTTGCAAACTAATGGACAGCCGGAAGCTTTCGACGGAGGCGTCTCTCCACGCCGCACAAAACGACCGCCTCCCAGTCCGAGCCGTGATCCAAGTCCTCTTCTCGGAGCATACCAAACTAAATTACCGACATCTGGATTGGAGTGGCTCCATCGGCGGAGCTCGGAGCCCCTCGGCAGGCCTCGACCACCTCCCGACCCGATGCCAGTCGAAGCGAGAGATAACAGCCCAACAAATGGAGATCAAGAGGCTCAAGGATACCGTGATTAGGCTCCAGAACCAGTGCAATATAATGCAGGCTCAAATGGAGAGGCTGTCGGAGAAGAAGAGGGGGTTTTTCAAGTGGAGGAAATTCGGCGTACCGGGGTTTAAGCACGGCGGAGATTCGGGGAAGATCGAAGACGGTGGAGAGGCGGAGGAGGAGGGCTTTGGGCGGCAGACGCCGGTGGACATAAAAACAAAGTTGGTTAAACGTAGGACGCCCACCAAGACATGGAGGAAATCTGTGTCTTGAGAGGTTTTTGTAATAATGTAACGTTAGTTGTCTTTGAGTGTTTATGCATTATTATTCTTAAAATTACTTCATAGTTCATTCTATATTATACTAATATATAATTTCACTTTCTTTACTTTATTTAATTATTAACCATTTAATACTCCATTTGGACATGGGATAATGGAAGTTGGACTTTGAATTCATTGCTTCATTTATATATGTAGTTATATTTGTTGTGGGATTGTTTTTTAATCTTATAAACGAAGCAAATTTGGGAAAAAAAATTTAATCATTTAGGGATAAATTTTTTCTGATTAAAAAATATATTTGGTTCTAGTTTCGTTAAAGTAAATAAATTTAATCCATAAATTTTAGTTGGTAATGATTTAGTCATTGTACTGAATTTGTAACAATTTAGTCATGTGAAAAATCTCATCAAAATTAAGTGTAAAACATTTTTATTATATAATAAATGATTTAGTCTTTATAATTTAGAAATACAGTTAACCCTTAGTAGTTTATTGATCTACATATATAATAAATTTCACAAAAAAAAAAATTCACGGTAGATACTAAATTATTACAAATTTAACTATATAGACTAAATTGTTACCTAATAAAATCTAGAGACTAAATTATTACCACATAGTCTAAATTGTAACAAATTAAAATTTAATAAATAAATCATTACTCTGGTTAAATTACAGGACCAAAAAGTATTAACCATTAATTATTTTAATTTAGTCTTACTTCGACAAAAGATATTTCTAATTTAAAATAGCTATAATATGGTGTGACAAAAGATATTTCTCAATTTTATGAAGTTTTCTATTTTATACCTGTTCCGTAATCAAGAACAATTCTCTCTCTTTAGTTATCAGAGGTTCAAAATTGGGAGTGGAAGTACCGTTAATGCGTTATCCAGTTGATGGTGCAACCAATTTCTTTGTTTCCCTCTCTTTTAACTGTTAAACCTCTCTCAAAACCCCGGAGAACAATGCCCTGTATCTCCGGCCATGGCGGTTTTTGCTAAAACCTCTCATCTTCTTACCTATCTCGACCGCTCCAATCCTCAAATCTCCAACAATCACTACCCCAAAGCCTTATCTTTCTCCAAAAACCTGCTGACCCACACCAAGACAGCAAGAAAAACCCAAGAAATCTCAGTCCTGGGCACCGCGCTCTCTAATTCGACCATCAACCAAACCCACAACTTAGAATTACAAGAGCTATGCCTTCGTGGGAACCTAGAACAAGCCATGAAACGCTTGGAATCGATGCAAGAGCTCCGGATTGAGGTGGACGAAGAGGCTTATGTTGCTTTATTGAGGCTGTGCGAGTGGAGAAGGGCGCCCGATGAAGGGTCTCGCGTCTACGCACTAGTGTCGAGTTCGAAATCCCGTTTGAGAGTTCGGCTTGGTAATGCCCTGTTGAGCATGTTCGTGAGGTTCGGGAATTTGGTTGACGCCTGGTATGTGTTTGGTAAAATGTCTGAAAGGGATGTGTTTTCCTGGAATGTGTTGGTGGGTGGGTATTCTAAAGCGGGGTGTTTTGACGAGGCTTTGAATTTGTATCATAGAATGTTGTGGGCTGAAATTAGGCCTGATGTATATACTTTTCCCTCTGTTTTAAGAACTTGTGGTGGTGTTTCTGATATAGCTAGAGGCAAGGAGATTCATGGCCATGTCATAAGATTTGGATTTGAGTCGGATGTGGATGTGGGTAATGCTTTAATCACCATGTATGTGAAATGTGGTGACATAAGTCATGCCAGGAAACTGTTTGATAGAATGCCAAAGAGAGATCGGATTTCGTGGAATGCAATGATTTCGGGGTACTTCGAAAATGGAGAGGGATTGGAAGGCTTGAGATTGTTTTTCTTGATGCGGGAACTTTCCGTTGATCCAGATTTGATAACTATGACTAGTGTAGCATCCGCGTGTGAGCTTCTTGGTAACGAGAGATTAGGTAGAGAAATTCATGGATATGTAGTTAGATCAGAGTTTGGGGGTGATGTCTCGGTGAACAATTCTTTGATTCAGATGTATTCGAGTCTTGGGAATTTGGAGGAAGCAGAGAAAGTATTTTCTCGAATGGAATCGAAAGACATCGTATCGTGGACGGCAATGATAGCAAGCTACGACAGTCACAAGCTGCCTTGTAGGGCTGTGGAAACTTATAAAATGATGGAGTTAGAGGGCATACTGCCGGATGAGATTACTTTAGTTAGTGTATTATCTGCTTGTGCTTGTCTAGGCCATTTGGATTTGGGTATTAGGCTTCATGAGATTGCCATCAAGACTGGCCTTATATCCCATGTCATGGTCGCAAACTCTCTCATTGATATGTACTCAAAGTGTAAATGCGTTGACAAGGCCTTAGAAGTATTTCGCAATATCTCGGGAAAGAATGTCATATCTTGGACTTCACTTATCCTTGGGCTACGAATTAATAATAGAAGTTTCGAGGCTCTGTTATTCTTCCGCCAGATGAAGGAATCAATGGAACCAAATTCTGTAACACTGATTTCGGTCTTATCGGCATGTGCTAGAATAGGAGCTTTAATGCGTGGAAAAGAGATTCATGCTCATGCTCTACGTACTGGTGTTGGGTTTGATGGTTTTTTACCTAATGCGATCCTAGATATGTATGTAAGATGTGGAAGGGAAGTGCCCGCATTGAACCAATTTAACTCTCAAAAGAAGGACGTTACAGCATGGAATATACTGCTTACGGGTTATGCCGAGAAGGGGCAAGGTAAGCTTGCTGTCGAGCTATTTGATAAGATGTTAGAGTCAGAGGTAAATCCAGACGAGATTACCTTTATTTCGCTATTATGTGCCTGCAGCAGGTCAGGTATGGTTGTTGAAGGTTTGGAGTACTTCAATGTAATGAAAAACAAGTATAATCTGACTCCTAATCTGAAACATCACGCATGCATTGTTGATCTACTTGGTCGTGCTGGGCGATTAGACGATGCTTATGACTTTATCCAGGACATGTCACTTAAGCCAGATGCAGCTATATGGGGAGCCTTGCTAAATGCTTGCAGGATTCACAGAAATGTCGAGCTTGGAGAACTTGCAGTGACACGTATATTCGAAAAGGACAATAAAAGTGTTGGTTATTATATTCTTCTCTGCAATCTCTATGCTGAATGCGGTAACTGGGACAAGGTTTCGAAAGTTAGATCACTAATGAGAGAGAGAGGACTATCTGTAGATCCTGGTTGCAGCTGGGTGGAAATAAAGGGAAAAGTTCATGCTTTCCTCAGTGGTGATAATTTTCACGCTGACTCGAAAGAAATAGATGGGGTTCTGGAAGGATTCTATACCAAGATGAAGGAAACCTGTTTCAGCGATTTGAAGAGCAGTTTCTTGAGTGAGGTTGAAACTTCCAGAGCCGACATTTTTTGTGGGCATAGTGAAAGGCAGGCCATTGCGTTCGGGCTGATCAATACCGCCCCAGGGACACCTATCTGGGTGACAAAGAATCTGTACATGTGCCATAGCTGCCACAACTTTGTAAAATTCATCTCGACAGTCGTACGTAGAGAAATATCGGTAAGGGATGTCGAAGAGTATCACCATTTCAAGGATGGAGTCTGCTCATGTGGGGACGAAGGTTATTGGGGAAAACCTGGTAAAGGATGAAAGGACTTTCAGGATTTCTACATAATCTTAATCCACCATGGCCACGACATCTGAACAGCGGAAGATCACTTCCCGGTTGCTCGGACGTTGTACGAATGATCGAAGACGATAGAAGACAGTGAAGAAATTCTAGTGAAATCAACGAAATATATGAGAACTTAACTGCCATGCAAAACTTGAGGAAGCCAGTTTGATTTTCTCTGATTTCCAGATGGCACCTCCTTTACTGTGATGGGTGAAGAAGTGGCCATGCCTGGTGCTGCTGCCATGGAACTTTGTTGAGGTAAGCTTTCTAAAGGAAAATTTTTAATTGAATCCATGTTAACTTTAATATATGAAATTCCACCATTAGAGGAAAATAACACATTTGGAGTATTCATGTCAATATTTGATAAATTACAGAATAAAAATACTCAATTACCAATTCTTTCCCCTTTTCTTAGGGGATGTTTACAGAATGGAAACTAGTCCGGATGTGTTGTAAATAAAAATTTTATAATATGATAGATGAATAAATTTAAGGTTTCTAAGTATGTTATTTTACCAAATACCATAAAATTTAATATGTTATTTAGCATTTAATTTTCAAAAATTAAAGAAAGAAAGAAAAGAGTAGCTGAGGAGAATCTTGAACCCACTTCGATTCTTCGAAATCAAGTATCGGTGAGGGAGGGAGGGGATGAAGATCGAACCTCCCACCGGGACGAGGGACGAGGAAGGCATCTTCGGCCATGCCCATTGGCATTCTTAGGCTCAAAGAGTAGACTTTTGCAACTAGGGGCTAAGTAATTGAGTTTATATTTGGTAAGTTAGTTTGTGTATGAAAAATAAGAGTTGGTCAAAGTCTACAAACTACATTCATCCAAACTTATAAATCATATCTTTTATACTATATACCAACTTTTACAAACATAACACAATAAAAACAATTATAAGATTTACAATAATATACAATTTTCTTATTCTAAATATATATTAAAATGTGGTGTAAAATAAAATGATTTAATTCACTATTATAGAGTATTTTTCAAATCTATCAAAGTTTGTATAATTATTGAATGAAAGAATAGCAATTATTATTATTATTATTATTATTTTAACTATTACATGCGACAAATAAAAATGAAATCAAAATATTTATATGATAGACCAAAAAACCCAAAAACACTAACCATTAACAAAAAGGAGAAAAACTGCTAAAGTAATTAAGAGCCAATTTATATTTCAAAAAATCTGAATGGGCCACGTGTCGATAATGTAGACTCAACCTCAATCCAGTGACTGAGCATGACGTCACGATTGAATATTTAAAAATGAAATGCCTGAAAAAAGAAAGTATTTAAAAATAAAATATCCTTCTCTGATTCTTGTGTGGAAATTTATAAATAGCTAATTGATGGATTAATCTAATCGTGGGAACTTATATATTAAACTTAGCAATTTTACAACAATATGTATGGTGAATATTTGAACCCGATAAAAAGAAATATAGTTTAACAGTTTAGCTATGCAGTTTTACAAATTTTGATAGATCATTGCTAGATTTAAATTTGTAAACTTCCAACATTAATTAGTATTTAAAAAAGAAAAATAAAAAAACAAATACAATTCTCTTTCTTTTAGTCTTGAAAACATCATTTGTGGAATCATATATTCCCTAGTTGGCGGCAACAGAATTGGAGTAAACATTTTTTGAATTAAGATAAAAGAAACGGATCAGATCATGAGAACGAAAAAATCCAAGCTTGTGGAAATGTCCTAACAGATCAAAATGTTGCTAACTTTAGAACTGGAACTCGCCACAAAAGTTTGAAGGAATCCACACATGATGGAGAGTTACTTCCAAGGAATCCAAGCATCAAAAGAAGATAATGGTTGAGCATGGATAGGCTAAGAATATTCTCAATAACTCATCCAACCAAACTATCCACGAAGTCGAAGCTTTACCACATTTATTTGAGGGCACTCGCACCAAGGCAGAACTTGAGGGACATCAAGGTTTTTTATGAGACTCCAAACCTTTGTCAATAGGGCTACCCCTTGGGGGCCACTTTTCCCGTTTTATACACAAGAAATCAGCATCTTGTGGGACCTTGCTCGGTTCCATGGTTCTCTTTGGACCTCGGTGTCTAGAGTATTTTGTAGTTATTCCTTAGGGTTGATCTTGCTTGAATGGAGACCGTTTTTTTTAGTTTTGACTCTTTTTGTTGGACCGATTTTTTTATGCCCATATGTAGTCTTTCATTTTTCTCCATGAAAGCTGACTTTACGCCCATTACAAACAGCCTAATGTCAGCAAAGGCAACCAGTCACCCAGAAGGTAAAACGATGACATGGTTTGCTTGAGCAACTAATGAAAGAATATTTCTTCTAGAGGCAATCAATGTTGATTTCATTTTCTTTATTTCAGCCGAAGCTGAGAGCTCCACAAAACAGGATAAGATAGATAATCATGTAAACTCGTGAGATTTCTTGCCGAGAATGATTACAACACACCATAAGAAAGCTTGTTATTGCTTCTTAAGAGCGTTCATTTTGTCTCTAAGATAATATAGCTTCGCCCTCCGCACCTTCTTCTTGTCTAACACCTTAATCTCTTTTTATGTTTGGTGAGTATCTGTCATTCATCAATCACTTGATTAGTCATGTGCAAAGAGGTAATTAGATAAGGTCACATTTTTCTCAAAAACAATCAAACTGTATTTATATTATACATAAGGTCACATTCGGAAGGATAAGGGTAAGGAGGTAATTAGATATTGAACCGTTGTAGGCCATAACGGCCAAGAGAGAAAAAGGTGGGCTAGGAGCAATGTAGGAGGCCATCATGAGGTTTGAACTCATTCCCTCTTAATTAACCCTAGTCCCTTTAGACCAATGAGCCACCCATGATGGTTTGTCCATAAGTAGTATGTTAGGAATGATCTTAGGAGTAATTAAGGATATTATTACGGTATTGAGGGTACCTTAGTAATTAGATAGAGAAGTTGTTAGGAAGAGTTGTTATAAATAGAATGACGGTGTAAGAATGAAGGTATCCAATTTTGTAGTGGTTTAGGCTTGAGTGATATCTCAAGAGGGAGGGTCCAAGTACCTCTAATACTTGGGTTATATTGTGATCCTTTTATGTTTTATCTTTCAATATATTTTAGTAATTCCTTTGTATGGTAATTATATTTCTTTCCTAATGCTTTTTCTTATAAGATGTTACATGAATCTCTTTTGTATTAGATTCTTCCACCAAAAAGGAAAATGAAAAAGATTAGCTACATAATCTACAAGACAGAAAAGAATACCCTATGACATGTGAACGCAAAAATTGATAGTTAGAGCTTAGCATAACCTCATTACATTCATTAATGTAAGAGGGCATGAGTAGAACAAAGACAAAGAACATGCTTCTTCATCAGTGAGGTGAGCAGGGACAAAGACAATGAAGTTAGGAATGAGTAGAACAAAGACAAAGAACACGCATGTTCGACCATAAAACGTACACTAGCCAATCAGGTGTTGGTCAAGACCATGTCATATTCTTGTGTCCTAGACTCCTATTGCTTATGAAGTTAGAGATGAAGGAACCACTGAAAGACCCATATGGATTTCCAAAAAGACGAGCAATAGCAAAACCATTTTCCATCAACATTGGCGCCGAGCAGCTACAGCCAACATCTCCATTAACAGGGTATCCTCTAGTCGATTTGAAATGAGCATCTGGACTTTTCCTTCGTACCAATTGATTAATTCTACGGAAACTTTGCATTTCCGGTCTAGATTTAAAACTGCATAACCGAAACAAAATTCATGAGCGTGGAGGTGGAGTAATAGAACGCAATATCCATAGAATTGTTACACAACAAGAAGGGATGTGATAGTAAAGCAGTGAATAGGTAATGCAACTCAAATATACATATTGCACCCATCAATATCGCTGTCAACGTCCAGCAGATCACTAAAAACCACAAAATCCCAATAGCTAAACCAATAAAAAGGAAAAAAAATTTCTAAATTCCACTCACCGATCAGGGAGAGCTACTGTAGGGGAACTGGATTTCCCCTTTCTACTTGTTGTCTTTATAAAATTATCAAAATATCTTTTATTTATTTTAAGTAAAATTATATCCAACCTCTTCTCTCAATTCTTACGATTTTTTTTAGATTTTTTTAATTTGAATCTAATATGGATTAATTTAGGAATCAATTACTTAACAAACGAAATCTACACAAAACAAATCTGTAGATTAAATCCTCCAATAACTATATTATGGTGAAATTTTTTTTTGCATGATCAAATAATAAATGCATAACATCTGTCCGGATTTAATTACAAAAAAAAATTAAGATTTCATAGATGTCGGGCTAATATTGCATTAAATGCCCGAGATTTAAGGAGGATAATTCAAAAAACAAAAAAAACTGAAATTTGCGGATCCCGGGATTGAAGAATCCGGTCCCGGTCCGGGCCTGAAGAATCTCAGTCCGGGATTGCAGAATCCTGGACCGAATAGTAACCCGGACCAGGATTCTTCAAGCCTGAACCGGGATTCTTCAAGCCCGGTCCGAGATCCGCAAATTTCAGTTTTTCTTTTGGCATTCTCTCTCCTCTTAGTCGTATTGTTATCAATTAAATCTCAGGCATTTAATGCAATATTGACCCGAGATTTTTGTAATCTTGACTTTTTTATAATTAAATTCGCACAAATCTTATGTAATTATGTATGTTTTTTATTTTTTCCATATTAAACTTTTAATTTACTATTTGAGTTAGATATTTTTCTTAAAAATTAGATTTTTTAGGGTTGTAATTAATTATTGTGAGAGATGATTGATTTTGAAACATGAGGGTACTACGATAATTTCACATTTAAAAATTATGAAATTATTAATAAATAAGGAAGAATGAGGTCATAGATTATTTTATTTTATTTTTTATTTTTTCAGAATGGGGTCAGTGAATTATGGGAAGGGTCAAAATTCCAGATTTTCCTACTGCCGTCGCTGATAAGAAATCTTAAAGCTAAAAGCCCTAAATCAGGAAACTGAGAGGTTTTTTTAGTTGGACCAACTTTCAGATTCGGTTCGGTTCAGTTGGATCGGTGAACCGACAAGTTTTTTTGAGTACAACATGTGGGTGTGGGAGATCGAATACGTCAATTACAAATTACTTTTACTTTTTAGAATAAGTTTACCATCTGAACTAACCCAACGCCTCTAGTACAAACTTAACTAGTAAGTCAAATACCACTTTTATAAATAAATATTTGGGCATGTTTGGGAATTGTTTTAGCCAAATAATTTTTTTTGTTCTAGAAATAAAGCAGAAGAGATTTAATGACATGCGAATGCGGTTGAAATGTAAAACAATAATTATTTTAAAAATAATTTTCTATTAAATTTTTTGACAAAAGAAAAAATAGGGATCAAGTTCATAACTTCTTGATTTGAGATATATGTCAATTACCGTGAGCTGAGCTATGCTTGTTTTAACGTCTAATGTGTATATTTATAAATGAAAGTGATTTGGCATTTGTTTAAAAAAAATAAAGAAATTGATTTGCTTTATACATACAAAAGTGGCTTCCAAACATATCTTAAGAGTTGGTTACTACAAACTACATATATTAATCGTCAAAGCGAGTATAGTTCAACGATAATGGGCATATATCTCTAATCTCGTGAGTTCGATCCCCCATCCCCACATGTTATACTAAAAAAACTACATATATTAATCCAAAATTTCAAAATGGTTGTTGGTTTAAATTTCAAATTTATTTTTCTATTTCACCTTATTTTTATACTTTTAGAGTTTTGAGGATTTTTCTTTAATAAAATTTTTGTCACTCTCTACCTTTATTTTTTTTCAATTTTGTTTATTTCCTAATTTTTTTTTCTAAATTTTTTCTAATCTCCCTCTAAAATTTTAGATTTCTTTTCTAAGTTTATTTATGTATCTAAAATTTTTGTCTCTCACCCCTTAAAATTTTTGTTCCTCTATAATTTTTCTCCCTCAAAAAAATTTCTCAACTTGAAAAATTATTTGAAAAAGTATATAATCAAACATTAAAATAATTACATAAAGTTACTTTCTTAAAATCAATTCCTTTTACTTAATCACTATTTACAAAATCATTTCCAAACAGGCACTTAGAAGTTAGTTAAGTCTACATATTATATTAATCCAAACTTATAAATCAAGTCTACAAACTACATTAATTCAAACTTATAAATCATATCTTTTATACTATATACCAACTTCTATAAATCATAAATTTACAAACATAACACAACTTAAATAGATGTAAGTTATGCAAAACTAAGCACAAATTAGTAGTAAAGACATATAATTGCCGCTGAAGGTTTGATCTCTCTACTCCCAACTCCCAACTCCCACGTTTTATAAACAATTATAAGGTTTACAACATAATATACCATTTTAATCTTACTCTAAATTTTGCTATAAAGTTAAATATTAAAACCTAGTGTAAAATAAAATGAATTAATTTACCTTGTCATTTTTGTTGTTTGTTAGTACAACAAACATACGAGGATAGTAGTTCGAACCCACGATTTTTTGTTTCAATTAGTTGAGTTATGTTCAAATTGGTGATTTATTCTACTATTAGGTAGTTAAATTGTGACAAATATTTGTCAAATTTATCAATAAACCATCTAATTTATTTTGTTTGAGTATAATATGTGGGAGTGAAAATTTGAACTCATAATCTTTTAGTCGAAAATATATTAAATAACCACTTATTCAAGTGAGTAAAAATCACATTATTAATAAATGAAAGAACAACAAATACTATACTTGCAAAAAAATAAAAACAAAACGAAAACAGTAAATGTAAACATTAATAAGCCACCGTAAACTTAGCTCAACGTTTAATGGTAAGCACAATTGTTGGAATAAAAAAAAATTACAAATACAAATAAATTTAAAAAAAAAGGATAAAAACTGTTCAAGTAATGAAAGGCCACTTTATATTTCAAAATATCTGAATGGGCCACATGTCGATGATGTAGACCCAAATTCCAATCCAGTTATCTTAAATATTTATTGGATGAGCGTCGAAACTTCACATCAAGGAACAAGAGTATTCGAAAATGAAATGCCTGAAAAAAAAAAGTATTTCAGAATAAAATATCTGTCCTTGATTTTTTTGTGCAAATTGTTTAAATCGTTATATTTTCATTTTAGCAACTTTGACAAGTTTTTTTTTTAGATAATTACCAGATTCAAACATAATTATCATATATAATTTTTAAATTTTTAAAGAAAAATACAAGGTTCTTTAAAAAATTCCCTTTTTTTTTTTAATTTCATTTTTGCAAAGGATTTAAAAATTCCGATCCTTTGGTAATT